>JAHIAM010021169.1:0-16620 GCA_021605205.1 Aegilops longissima | reverse complement strand
TGACCCCGGCCATGGCACCCGCCGAATCGTGGGGGGTGACGCTATGCTTTGTGCTTGTCGAGGGCGGCATGGGGGATCGAGCCCTCGCGCCGGGTCGTGGCCGATGGTGATGAAGCCCTCGCGTAGTTAGTGGCGCGCAGATGTGGTGAGGCTCGCCGCGCGGCCCTGCAGTGGCTTGGGGAGGAAGTCGATAGCAGAAAGGTGGTTCTCCCGGCCGCCTGGCCCAAAGAGCTCGCTGACTCGCCAAGTAGCGGTCCTGCCGCTTCTCCATCAGCCAGATCGCTGCAGCTCTCTTGCCACCGTGAGTGCCGCCTCGCGATGTTCATTTTGCTCCTCGCCCGCGAAAAGCGGCGCTTATTGTTGCGGCTGGCGGCTTTTTGCCGCTGCCCGCGGCGTGTAAGAGAGGTGGATGACGCCGACCACGCTGTCCGCGCTCAGCCAGAGCTTGGTGGCTTCGTGCCGCTTGAGGTGCAGTGGTCGAGATCTCCGGGGCGCGGCGCGCCGTCTGGGCTGCCAGCGTTTGCCCAGCAAGCCGAGCCGCCCTTGGGGTTGCTGACATCGCAGCCGGTGAACGCCGAGCTGGTTGGTGGAGAAGAAGCTCCGTGCACCCCTACCTAGCGCTAAATGTCGGATGTGGGGTTCTGGAAACCTTTAAGGTTCGAACACTGCGCGCGCCAAGTCTTTTCCTCCTACCGGCCCACGCCTAGCTCGCTAAGATCTTATGGACGTAACTCGACGAAGTCACAACACGTAAAGAGACACGGGTTTATATCGTTCGCCACTGCTAGGTGTAATACCCTAATCCAAAGTGTGGTGGTGGTGGATTGCCTTGGCTGATGATGAATAAAGACAAGGGAAGAAGACTCCCGAGGTTGAGGTGTTCTTGTGGCTAGGCTCTCGATCGGGTTGGATCAAGCCAAGTTCTCCTCTCTCACTGCGGGTGGCTAGCTCTACTTATATAGGCCTCTGGTCCTCTTCCCCAAATGTTGAGCGGAAGGAGCCAACAACAAGGCAATTTGAAGGGGACGGCTAGTACAAGCTATCCTAACAAAAGCGGTCTTCGCTCAAAAGCTCCCTCGGGATGACGCCTGCCTTTGGGCTCCATGATGACCTCCTCGCTTTGCAGCCCTCCCCGTCTCGGCCTTTTTTGCACCAATATGGCAACTTTTGCCTGATGCCTCGTACTCTTCGCTCAAGGCTTTTGCCCCTTAGCACCAAAGAGGAAACAAGGACGATGCATGCACCGGCACCCGCCTGGCGCCGTTCATCATGGCTCATGTCACGAGACCCTCATGAGGTTTGCCTTGCCTCGATATCTCTGCTCCTCGTGAGCCTTCCTAGCTAGGCCGCCCTGCAGAGGCCTCTGTGTCGTCTGGGTCACGAGGATCGGCTCTTCAAGGTCTTGGATGCCTTGTTGATGAAGATGGGTCAGACGGGCTCGCCGCTTCAGCCACGCTGTACCGCGAAGTAGTAAGTATGGGGAACCCTGCTCCTTAACGCCGACAATGGCTGATGTTTGGTTTGGAAGAGAGATGCGCTTCACTCTTTCCGCCTGCTTATCGCTTCGCTGCACCCCAAGCCTGGTTGCTGCGCCGCTGTTTTCAATGTACAATCAATAGTATATTTCGTCTGTTGGTTGAATAAATGTGTTGTTAGAACGACAAACACAATGTTTTGGAAGACGTTGCACGGTTTGATCCTTTAGTGCCCCGTACCGTACGTAGGGCATACTATTTTTTTCGTACGGGACATATTATCCACTTGTTGATAACATGCAGCCCAGTATAAAGGCCCAATAGAGGAGCCCATAATTAACTGGAAGGGAGGCTCTCACATGAATCCGGCCCAGGTACATGCTCATGGTCCCCTAAACATAAATAAGTAAATAAATAAATAAAGCTAAATGCACATGCACCAGTTCTTTAAATTCACGATTTAACATGAGGATATTATTTCCTATGATAGTGTCGTTACACTACAAAAAAAAGACACATCCGTGACATTGTGGGCCGAACGAAATTTTTTTCTGTCATACATATGACACTTCTATGACGATAATTGTGACAAACCCGTGATCATCATAGATGTGGTGGGCCTTATTTCTATGACAAAAAGCATGACAGTAAAATTGGCTATTGCCCCTGGCGGCCGGAGACGCAGCTGCATGACATTCTATGGGCGCGTCATGACTTAAAAACCGTGGTAGAAGCGAGGGGAGGAAAATTTCGGGATTTCTTTGCTACGGTGGGAGGTCGGGGCCGAGCGACAAGCTGCTTCTCTGGTACACATACGCTGGTAAAAGCGAGGCGTTGGCTCTAATGAACTCCGAAGCGAGGCGTTGGGCTTCTAATCGAACTCTCGAGCGACAGAACACAAAGCTACGCATATCGAACTCCGAAGCGACGATCCATGGCTGTTAATCAACTCGACGAGCGATTCTTCACTATCGCTGCTAATCAAGCCGATCGATGCTGCTCTAGGATGAACAAAGGAGCGCTATGGGGGTTTGATGAATAAAGGAGCGTGTGGCGCGTTCTCTGGATGAACAGGACCCCGTGGGTGTGGTGGAGGGCTGGATGAACAGTGAGACGGTGGAGGGGAGCCCGTGGAGGGGTGGTTGAACAGACCCTGCGGTGTGGAGGGCTGATGAACAGAGACGATGGAGGGGTGCCTGGGTGTGGACGGTGGTTGAACAGACCCCCGTGGTGTGGAGGGCTGGATGAACAGAGATGGTGGAGGGGTGGTTGAACAAGAGCTGTGGAGAAGCGCATGGTGGAGGCTGGATGAACAGGAGCCCGTGGAGGCTGGAGGAGGTCGATGGTGGAGATGAATAAGATCCCGTGGAGTCCTGCTTATGCACGCCACACCCTCCCGATGAACAGACTTCTGCTTGACTGTAGCGCCAACACACCCAGTTTCTCCGCCTATGCGTACGCCACACCTCCCCGATCAACAGACTCCCCTGCTTTCACCGTAGGAGGTCCGCTTGGCGCTTTTATGTACACCACACCCTCCCGCATCATCAGACCCCTGCTTCACCATAGGAGGTCCGCTTCTCCATTTTGCAAAGAAGCCACACCCTCCCGATCAACAGGACCCCTGCTCCAACGTAGGAGGTCCGCTTCTCCGCTTTACGTACGCTTAGGCCTCGCTTCATCGCTTGTTCCGGCCCGAGCCCCTCCCGATGAACACGACCACGCATTCCGCCTCCGACCAAACGGCTGGCTTCCACTGCTCGCTGCCTCCGGCGAACACGACGTGATACCGCTGTTTCCCCATGAACATGACCCATTCTGCTGCCTCCCCATGAACACGGCGATGACGCTTATTTCTCCGCTCCGACCCAGCCATGTCAACGAAGTCCTCGCCAGACGATAAAAGCGAGTAGGCGTCGAGACCCCGCCCATATGTACACATACGCGGGTCATTTTTTTTCTGCACCGTCGTCAGACGATATGTACATGCTACGGGCGCCTTTACATCCACAAGTATATATGTACATACATCGCCATGCACTGCATGACAACGCCACGTGACGCTTCGACCAGGTGGGTCTCGACCGCCGTGCACTTCCTTGCGGCGTAAGATGTGGGCCGGTGGGTCCCAGCAATGTCGGCTTCAAATGCTGTCTCGACGAACTTCCTTCCCGTGTAAGATGTAGCTGGTGGGTCCCAGCAATGTGGGGCTTAATCATTTTTTTGCCCGGATGCACTTCCTTATGCGTATAAGATGTAGCCGATGGTCCCTGCAATGGGGGAAATGTTTTTTCACGAAATACGCAAGGGTCTCGTCCGTGGGTCCCAACTGCCGTGGAGGAATCATTATTTTCCGCTGAATAAGGAGGTACTTCCTTGTCAGCAAGGTGCGGACCCAACACAGCCTCTCCACGACAGTCCACGCCCAATGGAAGTTGTTCTCGACCACGCTGGACCACGCCAAGGCCGAGAGCACCACGGCGGTGGACGACGGCGCAGGCCTAGGAAGGGGACGACGCCACGGGGAAGACGCGCGGCAAAGGAAGCCTGCACGGAGAGGAGCACGAGGGTTCACCGGTCGGCCGCTGCATGAGGCTGCTGCCGCCACAGCAATAACAGGGTGTGGGTGAGTGGAGGGATGGCTTGGCCAGTGGTGGGAGTAGTATGGGGCGGTGAGGCCTCCGCAAAGAGCACAGCCGACCACGGAGGTAGGAGGCAGCGCATCAAAGCTGCTGCTTTGGCCGGAGCAAGAAGACCAGAGGTTAAAGAAGCACTATGGTCGTTGGATGGACATCATACGGTCACTGGAGTATTGACTAAGTTAACAAATCTCTCCATCCCCATCAACTTAGTAGGCCCACAAGTCAGCCCAACAATATGGTGGGTCCCAACTAGCAGGGGGTATTCATTTTTTGGGCGAATAAGGAGGCACTTCCTCATGCGCGAAGATATAGCTGGTGGGTCCGACCACGCGCCAGGGGGAACTTTTTTTCGCAAATACATGTAGGCCCTTCATGTGGGTCCTAGCTGTCGTGGAGGAATCATTATTTTGTGCGTAATAAGGAGGCATTTTCAAGCGCGTCAGGACCCAGCTGTCACCTCTCCACGTGACAAATTCCACTTCAGATGCATGTTGGTCGTGACTGACGTTGACCACGCCACGCCGAGAGCACAGGGGTGGACGACGGCCAGGCGAGGGAAGGGAATGACACGGAGGCAGGGAAGATCTGCAGCTTGTTTCCACGCCGAGGGGAGTACGACTATACGAGGGTTTATCGTTCACCCGCCATCGCCAAGAATAACAAAGCAGTGTGGGTGAGTAGAGGGATGGCTAGGCCAGCCATGGGGAGTACGATATGCGGAGATTCCTCGCACGGCAACACAGCCGCCACGGGAGGAGGGAGGAGTAGTCCCGCTGGGCGCTTGTTTGAGCGGCCGGAGCAGGAAGAGCAGAGATTGAAGAAGACGACGGCCGTTGATGGACATCCAACAAGATACATGCCATCTGTGGAAAGCCTCAAATCTGTGCAAAACAGCATACAGCCCATCCGCCATTATTTCAAATAATTTATAGTCCATTTGCTAATTTGTGGGTTTTTGAGCCCATATTCTTTATGTTAGTATTACAGCCCATATTATGGCTACACGGTTAAAAATTTATACTTAAATTTTGCATATGTCGAAAAGGGTCTCGAATCTGTTTTTAATCCCAAATTTCAAGTCACATTCAAACTGATTTTAAAAATAAATGTATATCAATATAGAATCCAATAAATTGTCCATGCATAAAAATAAATGCAATTTAAAGTCTTGAAATGAAAAAAATATTTGAAAATAATTGCCAGTTTGATGTGTTTTAAAAATGTACAGCCCATTTCTCATTAATGATAGGCCATTTTCTCGCCAGCCAAATGAAGCTCATTGCCTTGAAAGATTTGCAGCCCAACAGGCCCGATAAAGCTTACTTTACTTGACAAATCACAAGAAAACAGGGCTAGCCATTTTCGTAAAGAAAAAAAACTACTGGCTGGTCTGTTGTAAACATAAAGAAAAAGGCTGTCTAGATAAAGCAGAGTGTCCCGTGACATGCCCAAATGGACACACCTCGCTTCCATCTCAAAATCAAATTAGATAAATGTCACTCCAATTATGGCGATTCTATAAAATGTCGCTCAATTTCCAAACTTTGAAAATGCCAATCGCAATTTTTGCAAACTTTGAAAACGCCACTCGCAATTTGCAAACTTTGAAAAACGCCACCCAGATCAAAAATGCCACTAGAAATGGCATGAACTGGCATTTTTCAAAGTGTGGAAATTGCAGTAGCATTTCTGATACATCAGATTTGGAGTGGCATTTATCAAATTAACCAAAAACAAAACTAACTGGCGTAGCTGCTGGGTCCCTCGTGTCGGGCCACGTCACAGTAATTCTCTCGCTTATTGACTATGTTGACAATGGCATGGGACCCAGATGTCGAATCCACTAGGAGGAGCCATTATTTTATTGGCTTGAAATAAGGAGGCACTTGCTTATGCATCGCCATGACCTTGGGGGTCCTCGCTGTCATCCTTCCACGCATAATCATCTCCCGATTGTATAAGGCGCAAACCGGCTAGGCCCACAAGTCAGCCTCTAAACCCGTGGAGGACAAATACAACCCATTTAGAAAAATAACAGCCCATTCCATATGTTCAAACGGAAAGTTCAACATCTGTGAGCAAAGTAACAGTGTCCGATCCATCATATAGAGTACTAAACTTCCAATGCTAACAACCATCATAGCCAAGTTAACTATCTACTCCCACTAATACTCTAGTAGCGCATAAGTACTAACTTACTCTTAGCTAACTAGACGATGCCAACCGCCATCTATGGGACACGCTTAAACGCCGGCACCGGCGCAGGCACCTCGCCCGGACTTACAAGAGGTGCGATAGGGCACGTTGTGTCGCCTGGTTCTTTCCATGCCGCCGCGGGTCCACCGGCTTCGCTTCCTGCCGGAAACCCACTTGACGAGCTGGTAGTATAAATCGGTGTCGCGAACGCCGCGCGTGCCCGACAGCCTCTGTATATTTGTTGTGCGCCGCCTCCACGAAGTCGGCCCAGCCATGTGTAACGCCTTTACACAACCCGCCGGTGGTCGTCGCATCTCAAGCGGGATCTAGACTGGCCCCACAGATCAATATTTAGTCTTTTTCGGCACTTTGTCCTCACTCGCATGCGCACCCGGAGCAATCTTCAGCCGGTCACCCATCCCGACACTACTCCAAGCTGAGCACGCTTAACTTTGGAGTTCTCGTCCAATGGCCTCCTAAAAGAAGGAATTCCTTAATGATATGAGTAGTCTATCATCCCTAATAAGCCAAAGTGCTATCACATACAACCCCACTCAGAGGAACCGACGCCCTCGTCGGGCCACAGAACGCTCCTCTGGCACAAACGCCTCGCTGCTTCCAACCGTACATGTGCTATGTCGGTGCCACGACGGGTCACAAACGCTATGAACAACATGACCACGCGATCTCGTCCGCAACCATCCGTAACCGCGAGGGTCGGCTCGATATACTAACTTGTAACGCTTCGACACACCCGGGCCGGTGGTCAGCATTCTCCGGCGGATCTAGACCGGCCCCACAGATCAATATTTAGTCTTTTTCGCAAGACTTTGTCCTCACTGTGGCGCACTCCGGAGCACTTCAAGCCGGTCACCCATCCCGACACTACTCCAAGCTGAGCACGCTTAACTTTGGAGTTCTCGTCCGAATGGCCCTCTAAAAGAAGGAATTCTAATGATATGAGTAGTCTATCATCCCCAAAGTTGTGCTATCACATGCGGGCACTCGTCAGCGACTCAGAAAGGCCGCAAGGCGCTGTTGTCTCCGTCACAAGCGGCAAGAATCGGCGACACGCTGTCCTCCGCAGGCGGTCGCTCTTCAACAACTCCTGCTCGTCTTCGCCACGCTGTCAGCACTTCCAACAACTCGACTCAAGATTGTTATCTAAAGACGATAGAATGCATCCTCCCTCCATCTCGTTTTCCATTGAAAACCCGAACACTAGTTCCGGTAGACCGCCCTGGCCGCCACCGTGGGACGGGCAGGGGCATGGTGGACATGGCGAGCACGCCGGGCCGGTGGGGGCTGGTGAGGATATGGCGAAATGGGTCACGGTGGCACCGGAGAAGGCCGAGAAACAGTACTTTTAGGCGGAAGGTAGCACGATGGTCATCGGAATTCAATGCATAATGGATTAGCGCCACCATTGCCGTGGAAAACTAGAGAAACTGAAATTATGATTGTGATGTCCCGTCCCGTCTCGGGTCCCACGCCGCATGGCGGTCAAACGAGTGCACTCAATCATCTCCTCCTTGTCAATAATGATTCCACTTGATTTAAAGCGTATCTTTTTCCGCAGACGCTACCTGCTTTAATTACGGCTGCTGCATGCAGCACTCGTAATCACCGCAGCAAGACGCCGAGCAAAGCATGCAGCGCATTTCTTAAATCGCTGGAATTAATTAGGCTTAAACTTCGCGATGCCGAGAAGCACGATGCAGCCACTTAAATCGCTGGAATTAATTAGGCTTAAACTTCGCGATGCCGTTAATTATTGCCATGCCTTGGTCCTATCGCTTTGCTCACGGGACTAATAAACCCGGATGGAGGAGTACCTTGGTTGGTGAGAGGTTTGATTTAAACCTTGCAAACCGTAAAGGAGGTACTAGTACATGCGTGATCCGCTATTTATTCGTAGGATCGAGTAGGTCGCTTTCTTGAATTGAGCCTCGCAAACCTAAAAGGAGGTAGTACGTATGCGTGATCCTCTATTTATCCGTAGGATCGAGTAGTGTAGCTTGTCGGGCTTTTTCAGAGGTAGGAATTTTTATCCGTAGGATCGATAGTGTAGCTTGTCGGGCTTTTCAGAGGTAGGCATTTTTATTCAAAACTGCTACTTCAAGATCTTAAGTGCCGCAAATAAAACTACCAGAGCGATTTGTAGGCTAGCTAGTGATCGATCAAGAACTTTAAACACCGAGCAAACTGAAATAAGTAATCGTTAATGAATCTCAATGATTTACAGATCATATACAAATATGTAGCTCCAAAAGCAAAGATCAGCAACTTCGGATCTTAAGGTCAGTAGCTAAAATTAACTAGTATGATTCCCATACATAAGATCAACATGTTAATGCATCTCAATGATTCACCATCATATACAAATATGTAGCTCCAAAAGCAAAGATCTAGAAAAACATCTGCTCTTCTTACTAACATGGATGCTTCTCTTGGCCAACATTCAAGATGACTTAAAGAAAAATTTGTTTGTGAAACCTGCAATTCCTCTTGCAAACGTAAGTGGTTTCATCAATAGTGGAACCATGAGAATGAACACACATGATGGAGGAACATCCATCGCAATATGATTTGGTCTTCTCCTCGATCAAGACCGCTGACTATCTTCGAATACAAACTTTAACTTAGGAAAATTGTGACACCCCAAAAATTTTGACCTTGTTTTATTAATTAAAATTTTGCCAGTGAAATTTAAACTTTTATTTTCTGGATTATCTTTTGATTTCGTAACCATTCTTTTCGGTTATTATGGAGTTTTTACCCCAAGCTAAAAACTTTCCAAATATATTATTGGACTTGTTTACCCTCTCAAGAAAAACCTTTCTATTATCAAGGATTTAATTGCAGAATTATTTTTTGTTGAGCTTCTTTTCCTTAAAAATGAATTTTCATTAGTTTTAGAGCTCTATTTGCACTACAACCCTTTGATATATTTATTTCAAATTTCAACCAAAATTTGGGGATGTCATGTGATGATTTTAAATCACTTTTATGCAAAAACATCTTTTATCCATTGAGATTTTGAGATCTACCCCAAGTTTTCAAAACTGGTCCAGATGGTAGTATTGCACTACAACCTATTTAGATATTTCTTTAAAGACTCCACCAAAAGTAGGGGATGTTAATAGGAGTATATTATTAAACTTTATGCAAAAACCCAAAGGATGTTCTTTTGAAAAATTAGAGTGAATCATCCTCATCTTCATTATGGTCCAGCTTGGTGATTTGTACTGCAACCCTAGTTTATCTTGCTCTAGTAACCATGAACTTTTTCCTACTTATAGCCCACCCTACAAAACCCTTAAGTCCGTGAGAATGGACCCATTGGAGTACTTTTGGTCCATGTAATGATGCCCTTTGTTTCTCTGGCCAGAATTGTTTTTCAAAAACTTGCACTAGCAAGTTTCTCGGTTTTGCCTAAATGACCTTGACATCCTCACCTACATCTAAAGAGACTCCAATTTGGAGAGTTTGGCCACCCCAAGAGTTGCCTAGATGCCCTTGGCATTCTGTTTAGCACTTGGTGTGCATAGCCAGCTTTGGCATGATTTTAGTTTGCTCTAGGACTTGACCCCCCGACCACACCACAATGTCCACTAATTTTCTTGCAAACCCTAACCTAGGCATGTTAGTCCCTCAGCCTCATCCAAAACCTCTAGCACACGCCGGCATTATGTCAACACGCAGCTGCAGAGCAAGGCTGGCGCGCCGCCAGAGCGCGACGCTTTTGCATGCGCCAAGCACCGAGCCGCTGCTGCCTCGCTGCGCCTCCCCATGCTCGCTGCGCCTTGGCCACTCGCAGCCAGGCCCGACCCTCCTCGCAGCAGAGCCGCCTGCCCTCCTCCTGCGCGCCCCACGGCGCCACACCGACGAAGCAGCCGACGGCCACAAAGAACCTTCGCCGTGGATGGCGCCGCTGAGCCATACACGCCGCCACTTGCTCCTAGAGTAGTAGGGAGCTCGTCAGATGCGCCGACCAGCCCCAACCGCCCACGCTGCCTCGCTGTTGAACAGAACGGCGGTTCGCCAAGGTTCTTATCCACGGCCGTCGCTGAACCGACCTTTTGTCACGCTATAAGTAGGGGCCCCGAGCTCATCCGAGCACTCAGCGACCTCAAAGCACCCCCATAGAGCTCCCCTAGCTCTCAATCAACGGGGAAGCCATCTTCCTGCCTCCGCCAGCCTGGCCACACTCGAGTCTGCTCAACACGAAAGCAGGCCCTCTCCCGCCCATCCAGCACCACCACCCGACTCCTCTGATCGTGCCGAGCTGCGCCTCCTCAAACGTGATCCGAACCACCGAGACCAAAACCCCAACCAATTAAGCCTTCCTCCGCCATGAGTTGCGCCACGACCCTCCACTCCACGCCGACCAAGAACCACCGGGAGGACTACCTGAGCCAGCCGATCCATCCTCGTCTCGACCTCGTGAGGAGCCACGGTTCGGTCGATGGCGATCGCTGAACCCCGCCTCGACGAGAGAGGAGGAAGAGCATGGGCGACGGTCAAACCCACCAGGGGCCCAAGGGACCCACCTGCCAATGATCAGCCCCATCAAGAACGTGGTTTAAGTGGAAACGTAAAATCTTTGTGCACGCCTCCCTTCCCCGACAAATGATTCCCATCAAACGCTTTTTTCTATTTTATTTAAAAAAGTAATATTGACTAAACTTTTACCGCTATAACTTTTTAAATATAAGTCCAATTGACTTGATTCTTTTTCTGTTGTTTTCCAAATATTGTCTAGTTTATTTTCTTATTTATTTGAAAATTTTCCAAACAACTTTTTTGTACTGTTTTGAAACTATGTGTTAATTCAAATTTTATTAAAAATAGGATTATGGAGAGGGAGAAGAAAACTTTCAAAAAGTTTGGGAATGCACCCTACCTCTCCACAACTTGAAGGCAAGCATTCTGAACCCTGGCATAATATTTTTTTGTGTTGTTTGATACGATTACAACACCACCATGACACGGAGTATCCGTTATTTTTTTTTGAGGATATGATCATACTCATGAGTGCATATTGGTGATCTCATGCTATTGGAGCTTGACATGTTTATGAGATAGTAGTCATCCTCACATGCCTTTCATGCCCGCTGAAGGAAGCCGAGAAAGCCTCGCCTTGGGTAGACACGAGCTTATCTTCGGTTCCTCGTCGAGACGGTTGTGTCCGGTATGGCAAGATGAGGTATGAGGAGTGGTGATTCTGTCTCGTTGGTTGAAACATATTCGTTATACTAATCATGCAGGAATACTTAAACCTCCTTACTCGGCCGTAGATCGAGTCTTGTTCCAAAGAATCTCCCATACTTGTTTCAGGTTGCCACTTGTCCCCGCCGTAGAGGTAGGGTACGGTTCAAGAAGTTGTCAACCCTTTCTAGCACACACCATACAGAGAGGCCATAGTGGAAGATACCGACAAAGAGCCGGTTAGGCATGCCACTGGTCCGGGGCATGTGCCCGTTGGGACCGAGAGGGGGGCACCCCTTAGTAGCGCGCGATATAAATTTGGTCCCATGCTAATCGAGGTTGTAGCCTCCTGACTTAGAGTTTTGCTTAACGGGTGTCGTGGTGATTCCGCACAACCAAGAAAGTTCACCGGTGTGTGCGAGGTAGGCGTGTTTTTGACTAAAAGATCGTAGACGGAATTAGTTCCGATGGACTAAAGGAATCCATTACTCGTGGGTAAAGAGTACACCCTCTGCAGAGATTATATCTATTCGAATAGCCGTGTCCATGGTTAAGGACTACAACCTGGGATGGGTCAAGTGTCGGTCTTAGTGTCGGTCTTCGGAGGAAAAACTACTAAACCAGAACGTTGATTATGACCTGTGACATATGATGAGTATGATTATTATTTTTGTGGACTAACCATTTCTGCTATTTCAATTAATGAGTATCCCTGGGACGGTTCTACCTCATGGATATTCACTGTGATTATTTTTATATATAAGCCCTTTATGTGGTGTCGCCAAACGCCTCGATCGCGGGCACGCTTTGTTATTTCAAATACCTATAAGCCCTTTATGTGGTGTCGCCGACGCCTCGATCGTGCATGCTCATTATTTCAATTACTTATAAGCCCTTTATGCGTGTCGCCGACGCCCGATCGAGGCATGCTTTATATTATTATCCTTTCGAGACGCCGCTCGCATAATCTGATCGTGCATTTTATTTCTATCCTCGGATGTTTATTCATGTCCTATATGAATAATTTGCCCGTGTGCATCATAAGTATTATTTCATGACCGACGAGTGATCATGGCTTATTTCAAAGCATGATTATCGTGATTATATTATACCTGTGTTCTAATGTTTGCGAGTACATTCAAAGTACTCACCGGGTTTGTCCCTCGCTATTGTCTTTGCCAGATTTCTTATGTGGAGAGGAGCGCCATGATGAGAGCCCCGAACTCACGTAATGGTGATACCAGCCTCACGTAAGATAGGAGTTATCCAGTCACTGTTCCGTGGGAAATGGAGTCCCATAGACGCCGATGATCCGCAAACCGCCTCCGCCATCAACCACTAGAAACCATTTTTGTACTCATAGGCCGTAATGGTATTGTACTAGATATCATGTATTTTGCTTCGAAGTTTTCAGATTAATTTGTTGCCTCATCGCCTAGCAGTAATCCCTGGGCTGGTGAGCACAAGGGCCATTTTTGGGAAATTAATAATCTCAAAATCCGTCTTGACAAACTTGGTATCAGAGTCAGCTGACCATTATCATTAATCCTATCTTAGCCAGGTCAAAAACCTAGGAAAACCGAATTCACCGCATCTTTAACCTAAACCCGCCAAGCTTCTCAGATAAGATAGCCACAAAAGGATCCGACACCTTTTGGCACGGTACCAACCTATCAGCCTAGCCCGCCGATCACGCCGCCAAAGGACCGACACCTAAAGTATCTCATTCAAGAAGCTGCATGAAGGAAGACTCATTCCCTTTTCTATATAAAATGGCACGCTAGCCTCAACCCAGCACAACACAACCTCTACCCCAAACTGTTAAAATGCTCGGTCCCATTGTTCACAATGAGACCATAGCGACCAACCTTTTGGAGGTTTTGTGACCGCGTTAGCAAACCTCACCCACCATGCCTTTGCATTAGAAGAGCCCCTGCAATATGTTGTGTACCAAGGGTCCATGAGAGGTGAGAGCCATCACCTGGGCCATCAGGCACGCCTCATGGTAGGGGTCTATCGCCGTAACGCCTTACAGTGTTCACCGAAGGATAACTTCCTTGAGCCACAAGCCATCAAACTAGTTGCTCGAGAGGCTATAGTTCAACTCCGCACTTGTCGCCTGCGAGTTAACTCACAGCCGTTTCTACTACTACCCCAGCTGCGGACGGGTATGGTAGGCCACCCCTGTGTTGCCAACAGAGATCGCGAGATGGATCCTCGTGATTATTGCATCCGTGCGCTTATGTGAGTGCACTAGAGGAACTGCTCGATCAAATCACCCTTGATCCGATCGCAGCTCGTGGAGAACTGATCCGCCAAGCCCCTGAAGAAGAGAAGATGAGCCCGACGCGACAACCTGGCCAGTTGTTCGGACAACCGACGAGACCTTGAGGTCAGCCCCAACCATCAACCAAGGTACTTTGTGTCCCTCGTATGCTTCATCGCTTTTTGGGAACACGCCCAAATGAGATTGTGGCCAATAATCCCTCGCGATGGTCATCATCGCTACTCCCGACCCTGCAGCCCTCAACCCCTTCCATCTAACCCCGATGGTGAGACCCGTGGAGAAGCCTCGACGACCACAAGGCAAGCCCGCTTGATATAAACGAGGTAGACTAAGTCACCCAAAGAGTACCGAGTCTTAGTATACCCCACGCCTGTAATTGTGAGATCATGTATCACCATATTGGAATGTTGTCTGCTTGTGTGTCCCTTATTTTAAATCATAGCCATACATGAGCTGCGCAGGTAACGGCTGCATTTTTAATTTCGCATGAGCTACCAAAAACCAACCCCGACGACACCCATAAGAAATGCATTGCCATGAGATGTATCTCCGTGGCTTTGACCCCGAACCCATAGAGCAGTAACCGACAAACTAGTTGCCCTCACCGCTGTAAATAACCCAGCCCACATATATAAAAGGCCACCTCGTGACCTTGCCAAGCAACCTCATCTTGTGTGCAACCTCACAGCCATTTCTTGCCATGCCAAGCGCTAGTATTTATCTCGAGGACTCTAGATGTCAACCCGGTAGTTTTGTTAAAATATTTGGGACTTTACCGCAGACCATGAGTGCTACCCATCCACCCCAAAGACGAAGTTGCTCAAATCGAGGATCACCCCATCCACCTTGAAATATTGGGCAAGGTGCACATCCCTCCCACAAACCCAAACCAAGACCCAACGGAAGTCTCCTTCTGTGGGGAAATCAATGCCGACTCCGCAGATGGCTATAGAAGCTGCCAGCACACGAAGCACTTGCCTGCTTCGCCGACGGCGGTACCCTATGCCGTTGAACGAGGGTATTATTATTTCGAGTCGTGGCAAAGACCCGGAGAAGTAACATCCTTTCACTATGACGAAATGAGAGAGACTCCAAGATCGCCAATCTTGCTTAAGATGTCATCGTCAAGAGCTACCGATCCAATGAGTAATGGGTTATCTCCAGAGCCTCGCTGATTTAAACCCTCAGACGCCACCGGCATTCATCGAGACCCGACCAGAGAGACGATTCATCGACTAGTCAATCCGCTTCCATAGAAGAAGAGTGTGCCCCAGCATCAGTAGACGCTTTCTCGACCTTGTCCATTTACTGCTTTCATTGTAAACATCATAGCTATGTTTATTTATGTGTAGCATCTTATGTGTTGTATCCTAAGTTTGTGTTATGAGTAAACTCTTGGTTTCACTAATGGGAGTATTTTTTTAAATAGTTTCTTAGCAAACTTTCGAGGACGAGATTTTCTTAAGGGGGTAGTGTTGTGACACCCAAAATTTTTGACCTTGTTTTATTAATTAAAATTTTGCTGTGAAATTTAAACTTTTATTTTCCTGGATTCTCTTTTGATTTCGTAACCATTCTTTTTCTCGGTTATTATGGAGTTTTTACCCCAAGTGAAAACTTTCCAAATATATTATTGGACTTGTTTACCTCTCAAGAAAAAAATTTCTATTATCAATGGATTTAATTGCATAATTATTTTTTTCTGAGCTTCTTTCCTTAAAAATGAATTTTCATTAGTTTTACAGCTCTATTTGCACTACAACCCTTTGATAAATTTATTTAAAATTTCAACCAAAATTTGGGGTTGTCATGTGTTGTTTTTAAATCACTTTTATGCAAAAACATCTTTTATTCATTGGAGATTTTGAGCTCTACCCCAAGTTTTCAAACTGGTCCAGATGGTAGTATTGCACTACAACCTATTTAGATATTTCTTTAAAGCCTCCACCAAAAGTAGGGGATGTTAATAGGAGTATATTATTCAACTTTATGCAAAAACCCAAAGGATGTTCTTTGAAAAATTTGAGTGAATCATCCTCATCTTCATTCTGGTCCATTTTGGTGATTTGTAATCGCAACCCTAGTTTATCTTGCTCTAGTAACCATGAGCTTTTTCCTACTTATAGCCCACCCTACAAAACCCTTAGGTCTGTGAGGAGAATGGACCCATTGCAGTATTTTTAGTCCATGCAATGATGCCCTTTGTTTCTGTCTGTAATTGTTTTTTCAAAACTTGCACTAGCAAGTTTCTGGTTTTGCCCAAATGACCTTGCCATCCTCACCTACATCTAAAGAGACCTAACTGAGAGTTTGGCCACCCCAAGAGTTGCTTAGATGCCCTTGGCATTCGTCGAGCACTTGGTGTGCATAGCTAGTTTTGGCATGATTTTTAGTTTGCTCTAGGACTTGACCCTCGACCACACCACCATGTCCACTAATTTTCTTTAAAACCCTAACCTAGGCATGTTAGTCCCCAGCCTCATCCAAACCCTCTAGCACACGCCGGCATTATGCCAAACACGCAGCAGGCGTATGCTTAGGCGCCTACCAGAGCGCATGTTTTGTATCGCTGCATCGAGTCAGCTGGCCTCGCCACCGCCCCTCGCGTCTGGGTCTTTGCCGCCACTTGGCTACCGCATACAGCCGCTTCGACCCTCCTCGCCAGAGCCGCTGCGTTTTTCCCCGGCGCTTCCATAGCGCCATCGACATAAGTTGCGCCTGCCGACGTACATAAAGAATCTTCGCTGCTGACGGCGCCGCCGAGCTACACATCGCACGCTACCGCCCCTAGAGCAGTAGGGAGCCAGAT
>JAHIAM010021168.1:0-11702 GCA_021605205.1 Aegilops longissima | reverse complement strand
TGCATGTTAAAATGGTAGGATGATCCCATAGAATATCATGATCCCCGATGTTGCAATCTTCGCATGCGCAAGTACGCCTAACATGCACTACATCAGTTAACTTGACAGGGCTATCAAACGGGTTTTGGGCCTTGTGGCAAAGAAGGTTGGTCAGCTGGGTATGAGATACCTTCCGATTGGCAAAGTGAGTCGATAGAGATATGATTAGCAAGGAGTTGCTTACCTAATAGGTATGTTGGCTAGCGTTGATGCTAAAGCTCACTAGTCGCATGCGCTTAGTCGGATCCTGAATCACCGAGAGTTTATGCGAGGATGTCGACTTCAGGGGAGTATTTCTGCTTAGGCTAGAATTACTCTACATAAACACATTGCTTAGTGATTGCATATTTTCTCGTTGTAGATCAATGGCACCACCTGCTCAACCCAACTTTGCATTGAAATCAATTCGAAAAGGATAAACTGAATGGAACAAACTTTACCACCTGGTATAGAAATCCGAGAATTGTTCTCGGCATGATAAAGGAACATGTTCTAGAGGATCCACTCCAGAGGAACCCCGCTGATAATGCTAGTGCCACAGCTAAGAATGCCTACGTTTAAACTCGTTGATGAATCAACGGAGATCAGTTGTCTCGATGTCTGGCTTGTATGGAGCCCGATTTGCAACAAAGATTTCAAAATGTTGAGGCTTACGATATGATCGAGAGTCTCAAGAGCATGTTTCGCATACAGGCTAGGACCGAAGGTTCAACGTCTGCGATCCTTGATGGATTGTAAGTGAAGGAAGGTGATCCATCGAGCCCACATGTGATCAAGATGATCTGATATGTGCAAGCTTTGATCGTTTGGGCTTCCCGCCTTGGATGAGCTGGCATCGATGCAGTTCTGGTTCTTTCCGCCAGCTATGGGACGCTCATCTCGAACTATCATATGCATGGCATGGATAAGAAGCTCATCAATTGCATGGGATGCTCAAGGTGGCAGAGCAGGATATTAAGAAAGGCACGATCAAGTGTTGATGGTGCAGAATCGCTAAGTTCAAGAAGAGTTGGTCCAAGAAAAGGCTAAGGCAAAGGGCACGGAGATGGTAACTTCTCCGCCGCGCCAAGTCTGGACCGACTCAAGACCGCTTGCTATCACCGCAAGGAGACCGTCACTGGAAGAGGAACTGTAGCAAGTGGCTTGCAGAGCATGGCAAGAAGGCCATGAAAGCTGCTTTAGGCAAAGGTACACTTGTTGCATATGTTATAGACATTTACCTTGCTGACATAACTAGTAGCTCTTGGGTATTTGATACGGGATCGGTTGTTCACATTTGCAACTCGATGCAGGGGCTGGTAAGAACTAGGCATGTGGCACAAGGGGAGATTGACATCAGCGTCGGCAACAAAGCAAGAGTTGCTGCGTTGGAGGTCGGCACGATGCAGCTTCAGCTTCCTTTTGGATTTATTTTGGAATTGAATAATTGTTATTATATTCCTGCACTTAGTCGGAACATTATTTCTGCCTCATGTTTGATGAGCCAGGGTTATGAATTCAATTTAAAGGACAATGGTTGTTCGTTTTATTTGAATGGTATGTTCCATGGCTATGCACCCATTGTTGATGGGTTATTTGTATTGAATCTGGAACAGGATCCAGTCTATAACGTGAATGTCAAGAGGCATAAGCCTCATGAGATAAATCCGACACACTTCTGGCATTGCCGGCTTGGACACATTAGTCTGAAACGCATGAAGAAGCTTCATGATGATGGGCCCCTAACTTCGTCCGACTTTGAGTCGTCCGAGACATGCGAATCATGCTTGCTCGGCAAGATGACTAAGTCTCCTATCACAAAGAGTTGCGAGAGGGTGTCCGAGCTGTTGGAGGTTATACACAGTGATGTGTGTGGTCCAATGAGCACAACCGCCAGAGGTGGCTATCAGTACTTCGTGACTTTTACCGACGACTTGAGCAGATATGGATATATTTATTTGATGAGGCACAAGTCGGAAACCTTTGAAAAGTTCAAAGAGTTTCAGAACGAGGTTGAGAATCAGCTCGGCCAGACTATAAAGCTTCTATGATCTGATCGTGGAGGTGAGTACATGAGCCAGGAGTTTGATGAACATCTAAAAAGACGAGGTATAGTACTCACCACACCTCCGGCACGCCATGCAGAAACGGGCGGTCGAATGGAGGAATAGGACCTTGTTGGACATGGTCCGTCTATGATGAGCAAATCGGATTTACCCTTGTCATTCTGGGATACGCCTAGATACTGCAGCTTACACTTAATAGAGTACCATCAAAATCAGAGTCAAGACACCACATGAGATGTGGACCGAAGAGTCCCATTGTCTTTTCTAAAGATTTGGGGTTGTGAAGCATTTGTCAAATGACTTATGTCGCATAAGCTTACACCCAAGTCGGATAAATGCATATTCATGGGATATCCAAGGAAACCTTGGGATATAGCTTCTACAACTGTGAAGAGAACAAAGTGTTTGTTGCTCGGACCGGGGTTTTCCTTGAGAAAGAGTTTCTCAGTCGGGAGGCCAGTGGGAGGACGGTCCGACTCAAAGAAATTCGAGGACCACTCGGGGACGGCTCGGCTGGTGATGAGATCATACTGGAGTCAATCAAGGGACCCGTAGTGGAAGCGGCACCAGAACCACGGAGGTCAGAAAGATTGCGCAGAGTGCGTGATGTATTATTGCTAGAAAGCGACGAGCCAGCCACATATGCGGAAGCGATGGTGAGCCCAGACTCCAAGGCATGTCTAGAGGCCATGAGATCCGAGTTAAAGTCCATGGATGAGAATCAAGTCTGGGACTTGGTTGATCCGCCGCCTGGCGTAACAACCATTGGTTGCAAATGGGTCTTTAAGAAGAAAACCGATGTGGATGGAAATGTTCAGATCCACAAAGCTCAGCTTTTCTCTAAGGGTTATGGACAAGTTCAAGGAATTGACTACGATGAGACTTACTCGCCGGTAGCGATGCTGAAGTCGGTGAGGATCGTACTAGCTATAGCTGCATATTTCGATTACGAGATATGGCAGATGGATGTCAAGACGGCTTTCCTTCACGGAAATTTAATCGAGGGCGTGCATATAATACAGCCCGAGGGTTTTGTTAATCCGACTAGAGCTAGTAAGGTATGCAAGCTCAAGAGATCCATTTATGGGTTGAAGCAAGCATCTCGGAGCTGGAATATTCGTTTTGATGAGGTCGTCACTGGTCTCGGTTTCATCAAAAGCAAAGAGGACGCTTGTTTATACAAGAAGTTAAGTGGGAGCTCGATAGTGTTTTTGATCTTGTATGTGGATGGCATATTGTTGATCGGGAACAATGTTTCGATGCTAAACTCGGTCAAGGAATCATTGAATGGCAGGTTTTCGATGAAGGACCTTGGTGAGGCAGTCCATATTTTAGGCATTAAGATCTATAGAGATAGATTGAGGAGGCTGCTTGGCTTAAGCCAGAGCACGTACATGGATAAAGTGTTGAAGCGGTTCAATATGAGTGAGGCAACGAAAGGGTTCTCGCCACTCTCACATGGTATAAGGCTAAGTGAGACTCAGAGTCCTTCGACATCTGATGAGCGAAGCAGGATGAGTAGGATTCCGTATGCCTCAGCAATTGGATCCATCAGTATGTTATGATATGTACAAGGCCCGATGTTGCTTTTGCAATAAGCCTAACAAGTAGATACTAGGCCAACCCAGGTGAGAGTCACTGCGTAGCGGTAAAGACTATTTTGAAGTACCTGAAAAGGACTAAAGAGATGTTCCAGTTTATGGAGGTGAGGAAGAGCTCGTCGTAAGGGGTTACACCGATGCTAGTTTCCAAACCGACAGAGATGATTGTCGATCACAGTCTGGATTCGTGTACGTCTTGAACGGAGGAGCAGTGAGATGGATGAGTTCCAAGCAAGATGTGGTGGCCGATTCTACCACAGAAGCCGAATACATTGCGGCTTGTGAAGCTGCAAAGGAAGGTGTTTGAATCCGGAAATTTCTGGATGATCTTGGTATTTTCCCAGCCTCAGTAAAACCATTGGACCTTTATTGTGATAATTTGGGTGCCATCGCACAAGCCAAGGAGCCGAGGAATCACCACAAGGTTAGACACATAGATCGGAAATATCACCTGATACGAAAGATCGTAAAGAATGGTGATGTAGAGTTATGCAAAATTCACATGGATGCAAATGTTGCAGATTTGTTGACTAAGCCGCTTTCACAACCCAAGCATGAGGGGCACGTTAGAGCTATTGGCATTCGATGTCTATTTAATTGACTCTAGTGCAAGTGGGAGACTGTTGGAGATATGCCCTAGAGGCAATCATGTATGATGATATTTCCTTGTGTTTATGAATAAAGATAGTCCTTGGACATTATCAATGATGTATATGAGCAAGTATGTGACTTGTTTGTGGGACTATGCATTGTATGATTACTGTCCTAAAAGGTCCCTAGTCGAAAGGGTTGTGTGGACGCGCAGCCAACTAGACCAGCATTTGACATGGTGGATGGCTTGGTCTCGCTAGCCATGGAGCATTGGATGCTAACCGGATAATATGGACTCAGAAGGATCTGGTCGTATTCGACGTAGTCGGATCCGAGTCGAGATAAGGTGTGAGTCGGACAGACCCAACTATGAGACGCAACGATAAGTCATTTGTTACTCTCTGGTACAACATACGTTCTATGTCCTAAGACCTGAGCTGACGCATGTACTCGGGATGGTTACAGACTTGCTTTGGGCCGACCAAACGCTACTCCGTGACTGGGTAGTTACAAAGGTAGGTTTCGGGTTTGTCCAGTCCCATGCTGCGAGACATGCTCGAGCAAGATGGGATTTTCCTCCGATCGAGAGATATTCTCTGGCCCCTCGTGTGATCCGACCAGATAAGCATGGCCATGCGACAAGGATTATGAGATAATCCAGTTTGTGGTCAGTATCACTGGAACGAGAAAGAGTTCGGGCTAGCACAAGGATGACAGTCTCGCCTTGAGCCCGACAACATATATCGTGAGGCAAAGGGAATGGAAGTGTGACACATAGTACAGGTTCACCTAACTAGCTTCATATTCTGCTTGGGGGTTAGCACGCCTTGCTAGAGGCCGCTACAAACCATGCAGGTCGGAGGTGATCCGAACTGTGACCAAGCCGACTTGAACCTAAGAGGTCGCACGCTTAAGGAAGGAACCTACGAGGTCGGTTTGGAGGACACTGGTTGGATGTGATCCGAGCTGGACTTGGAACGCACCCGAGTAGACTTTCAGCTTTAGGATCCGTGCAAGGCCCAAGTTTTGAGCCCGCGACGGATGCCTATAAAAGGTGGAGGTGCAACACACTTATTTAGTTGATCGCTTCGGCGTTGTCACTAGGGTTTGCATGTGTTGCGAATAGCCACCTCCACTCGCCGCCGGTTGTGTGATCGGACCTAGTAGTCCGCCACACGATGTTCCTCCTGCACGCGTGGATGCCATTAGAGGCGGCGCACTTGCGCCGCTCCGGCGAACCTGTACGTGGGAACCAATGACTGGTTGTTCGAGGGATATAGGACAAGGAGGAGAAGATCCACGCGGACACACTGCCCCAACTCTTCTTCTGCTGCACGGCGCTGCGCGTCTAGTGGTAACAATATGTGATCCATCTCCCTTAGCATGTTCCTGGATGTTCTGCGCGTAGGAAAATTTTAATTTGCAAGACTTGGCAGCGCCATGAGCTCCTCGCCGGGCCTTCCGCTTGGTGTCTACCCCACCACCCATTTGCTCCGGTGGTGGCGGATCGACGTGGATCGGCCTCCGCCGCCAAGCCTTCATCTTCGGTGGCATGTTGATGAAGATGATGAAGATGTTGCTCGTGGAAAGCCGGATCAGGTTCACAAGCCCGACGCGTTCCTACCGGCGCGCCAAAGATGTTGGGGAAGCTGATCGAACTCCACGAACACCTATGGGACCGGCGGACCGAGCCCCTTTCGTTCGGGTGGGGGGCGGAGGTCGCACGAAGAGCAGATCTAGGCGGCACACGAAAGCTTACTCCGTGAGCTCTCCGGAGATAATACTCCTACCGCTGCTTGTCCGATTGTATTGTGTTCTTGCTAGAGGGCCATGAGAGCTAAAAGACCTAGCGTGAGTGTCCCTGGTTTCAATGACTCAACCCCCCACGCTATGCCATGGGCCTCCTTTTATATGCTCAAGGGGTCACCAACAGGTGGCAACGTAGACAAGGGCAAAATGGGAAAATGAGTTTGGTTGGTACAAAGCTACTTGTACAGGTATTCTACCTAACCCAACGGCAGGGACAAAGATTAAATGCCCGCCCATGTCGCCAAGCAGGCAACAGGATGTCGGTGCCACCGCCACACGATGGCAATCTTGTCGGCCACATCACGCCCCGGCCACACATTGCCTTCTTGACACGCTACCGGAATGGTCCCATGGCGCTATCGCTGGTGGATGAGCTGAGCGGAGATGAAGAGGTTGCCGCCAAGCGCCTTTGCCGCGCTGAATCTTGTCGCGTCCAAGCTTGTCGCCTCGCCTTCCTGCAAGCCCTCTTGCCGGTCTTGTCTTCGGTGCCTTGAGGGCCTTCCCGCAAGCTCCTCTTGCCGGGCCTTGTCTCCTTGGCTTAAATACTTTGTTCTTGAATGGCTCCAAAGGAACCACGGAGGACCTTGGCGATCACCAGCAAGCCTTGCTGCTGGTGCTGAACTGGCACGAAGTTCGGGATACTAGGGTACCCCTACTCTAGTACAACGAATTCTTATCTAGCCATAAAGTCATCAAATTCATCTAAGCGGGCTATGAAATTTAGTAGAGGCGATTTCAACTTTATCATATCTATAGAGAGAGTTTACCTTACTACCTGGGTCAGGTTATCAAGACAATGTCGTCTTCAACACGCCGTATATTAAGACCATGTATTTCTTCAATAGGTGGTAAATTCTTAACATCTTCAGATTTATACCTTTTTTCTTTCATTGATTTCTTTGCTCTTGCATATCTTCGACTGAGAAATAGAACACCCTTTTCTTCGGAGGGGTTTAGGAATAGGCTCGGAGTTGGCTCAATTGGTTTAGGAATTGCCTCAGAATTGATTCGGAAGAGTCCAATTATTTTCATTAGTCAACATATTATTCAATAGTAATTCAGCTTCACGCCGTTCTTTCCCTCGAAAACACAACCAGCACAACTATCCAAGTAGTCCCTGAAGCATCGATTAGTCCATTATAAAAGATATCAAGTTGTAGCGACCAACCAATGGATCAAGTCTTCGTGTCGGTCATCTCCGATCAGAATGCCGACACCACATAGTACTTCAAGGATTTATAATGAGTAGCAATCACACACTTATTACAATCGAATGTCTCAAGAGAGAATTAATAAAATAAATATGGCTTAAGGCCATCTAATGCAATAACATGAAGGCTTGGAAGAATAAGCGAGTCCATCAACTCCAACGGCATCACGAGTATAGAACCACGACCTAAGCACCTTACTGTCGTTCTAAAAGTCTCGCAACATGAAACGTGCAGCCCAAAACGGGTCAAGACATGGAATATGCCGCAATGTAACACATAGGAATAATGGAATGATAAGCCTATACTACATGCATATATGGCTGGTGGAAAGCTCAACGGTTACGTTTTTGCATAAAGCCAATTTTTCCCTACGCAAAGGAATAAATTTATTTAACTATCATGGGGTTAGAAACATTGAGAATGGTTGACAGATTCTCAATCCCAATTAAAAGTACTCATTAAACCCAACAATATTAATTAGAAGTAACATGATGAGATTCACATGATATCCGTGTACTAGATACTCAAAATTCCATAACCGGGACACGGCTAACCATGATTAGTTTTATACACTGCAGAGGTTTATGGACTTTTCCCCACAAGACTCGATCGCCTCCGCTTGGTTTCTCGTGACTACATGGTGTTTGAGAAACGGATGACCGAGACATAGTCTTTCGTAAGCGCTTAGCACCACATGTGGGTAGACCGTACCAACCTACATCCCCTACATCAGCTAGCCTACCCGTAAGAGTTCGCACAACTTAATCAACTATGCCGAGCCCATAATGGCTTGTGGCTGCACACGGAAGTTTCTAGTTTGAATAATCTCATGATCCCTTTGAGCCTCGGTGGCGTCCAAGAAATACAGAAGTCCCGAAGAAACCAGTGCCCTAATCCACCCAGATGTGTGTTTAAGTTGCCACCTTAAATAAACCATTAAATAACAATTCACATCTGTCATGGATACACTCACCCAATCCACGCCTACTAGCATAGCATAGCATAATAAGGAAACGAGAAGTAACTCCCAAAGGTTTGATAATAAAAAGTAATAGGTACTACTCAACTACTTCCCATCCCAACAATTTAATTAGATCCTAATCATGCAAGTGTTTGAGAAATAGATCTAATGCATAAAAACTGGTATGAGAAAAGTATGATCAAAGTGTTACTTGCCTTTGTCGATGATCCGTAAACCTAGAGATTCAAGTAACAAGCGGCGACCGGTAATCTATCGCAGACAAACAAACAAGCATACAATAAGTACTCATCTAATGCAGGTAAAACTCAAATAGATTTAACCAGATTGTTCAACTTAAGAACTCCGTTTGCAAAAAGAATCAAATCAAACGAAGCAACGAAAGTCAAACGGCGGAAGAAAACAACTTCGTTTTACTAATCTGGATCTAGGTCAAATTTTACAGATGCAAAAACTTGTTTAAGTAGATATTCGAAAGAGGGTTTCGAGTCGAAACCCAGCGCTTGAATCTCCTCGATTCCGATAAACGAGTAAAAGTTATATTAAAAACGAAAATCGGATCTCGAATCCGATGTAAAAATCGCAGATTAAACCGAGAAAAAGAAAAATAAACGAACAGATTCGAACGGAAAAAAAAAAATAAAAAAATTAAAAATTATAAAAAACCAAAACGAAGAAAACCGCTCGGTTTTTTTTAAATAAAATCGCATGGAAATCGAGGTGGCCAACCTCGAAGGCGCCTGCCCCCGGCGGGCGGCGGCGAACTCCGGCGGCTCGGTGGCTGGGTGGCTCGGTGGGCTGGGCCCGGGCGCCGCTATTTAGATGCCGAGCGGAGTCCCGCCGACGCCCTAAATGTTCGCTTTTTTTAATAAAACATTAGCATAGAAAAATCAAAAGAAGTATCAAACGGACTCCAAAAATCCGAAATAAATTTTCCTCGGTTTTAAAATCAAGTCGGATTTAATGAACATTTATTTGGGGCCTAAATGAATTTTGAAAAACGCGATTTTTCTTAAATTCAAATAAAAAGGCGAAAACTCCAAAATAAAATCTTATTTGATTTTATTATTAAATCTTCATTATTTCTTTATTTTGGGAAAGTCATTTTATTCTCTCGCATATTTTTGTAATAGAAATAATTGAAGATAAAATAATTAAAATCAAGATCCTATTTTCAAAATTTGAGAAAACTCAAATATGAAAATAACAAAAATCCCAACTTCCCGAGGGTCCTTGAGTTGTGTAGAATTTTCTAGGATCGAGCAAAATGCAAAGAAAATGCAATGAAAAATGATATGCAATGATGTCTATGTATAACATTTCAAATTGAAAATTTGGGATGTTACAAATACTTTAAGATGAATCTCACCAGATTCGGGTTGGCTAGAAAATAGGTGAGGGTGGTCTTAAGCAAATCTTCCTCTCGCCCCTGGTGGCTTCATCCTCGGTGGTGGCTCCAATAACTTTGCAAAACTTAATGACCTTGTCATGAGTGACTACGCATACTCCAAAATTTAACCGTTTTCCTGAGGTCAAATCATCATTCAATGAACGCCGGGCACGGATCCTCAATGGTATATCGCCATCTCCGGGAACTTCTTCAACGTGAAACATGAAACACATCATGAACTCCCGAAACTTCGTAATTCCAACTTGACGAATTCTATGCTCCAAAACACGATAGGTCCTAAAAATCGAGGTGCTACCTTAACTCCAAAACCTTAACTCCTCAATGGCATACTCAAGATAAACTCGCCCTTTTTCGATTCTATCTCCTTGCTTTGAATCGCATAACTTTTCTATCTTGACCGCTACCTTGAGCCTATCGCAATCAACCTTTCTGTCGACTTTAATCAAACGGTCCAAACAATCATGTTCCAACTTCACCCCAAACAACGGGTCCTGCACCTCCTTCCGCAAACTTAAAGGGCCATCTCAAACTGGTTTGGTAACGTTGTTGTAAGAAAACTCCGATACCAAATTGTCATCCCAACTTGATCCATAATCCAAAGCACAAGCTCAAGCATATCCTCCAAAATCTGTTGACTTTCTCGGTTTGTCCATCTATCTCGGGATGGAAAGTGAAACTCCCGTTCCTAAAGTTTCATGCAACGCCAACTTTGAGGTAAATGGTTCTTCTATTGAAATACCCTTCTAACTCCATGCAAGCATACAATCCGTTCATGATATCTTAGCCAATTTGGCATCGCCTAGTAGTCTTTACGAATGAAATGAGCTACCTTCCAAACGGTCGACTATAACCCAAATCGAGTCATAGCCCGAACGAGTCCCCGGGCAATCCCGGATAAAATCCATACCTAGTTTATCCCACTTCCATTGGTATAGGCAATGGCGAATAACCCGCGGCTTCGATGTTCGCCCCCTCACATACATCAAACTGCTACATACTCCAATATCCCTTCATTCCGTCCACCAGAAGTATTCTTCAAATCCAAATACATCTTGGTATTTGGGAATCAATATGGTGAATCATGTGCCTTGCAAAATCAACTTCCGATCTCCGGTCATTACATAAAACGGTCTTCAAACCATAGGGTATCGTGCTCATCCTCACGAAATCCCTTAGCCTTCCTTTTCCCATTTCTCCTTTATAGAGGCAATCTTTGTCGCCTTCCGGCTTCCCCGATCTTGTCCATCAAAGTTGATCAATCTCCAATGCCGTACATAGCCTCGTAACTATTTCCAAACATAGCTTCAAGATCTTCAACTCCTTGGTATTTCCCGCCATTAATGTGTTGACTGACTTTACCTCAACGGCCCTGCTACAAGTTATTTTCCGGTGATAATGCAATAATCATAATCTTTGATGAGTTCCAACCATCTCCTTTGCCTGAGATTTAACTCCTTCCGCATGAAGATGTATTCAAACTCTTGTGATCCGTATACCCACAATGATTTCCAATGAGGAAATGTCTCCATGTTTCAACGATGCACTACGGCTGCTAACTCCAAATCATGCAAATAATTTAACTCATGAGGCTTAAGGTCGGAAGCATACAAACAATCTCCCCTCCCATAAGCACCGCCCAAGTCCTCGACGTGAAGGCCGCAATACACTTCATAACTTGGTCCGATCCCGAATTAACACGGTGAGGTAACCAAACGCTTTTCAACTCTTGGAAACTAGCTTCACACCTCGTCCAAATGAACTTGGATCCTTCTTCAACAACTATCATAGGCTTCCAACCTTGAGAAATTTCAAGAATCTCCTAGTATCCGCTAGTCCAAGGAAACCCGGATCTCTCCAACTGTTGTTGGCGCCCCAGCTTGGTTATGGTGAAACTTAGTGGGGTCACCTATACCTTCCCGGATATAACATGTCCAAGAAACCAACTTCCTTCAACCAAAACTCACACTTGCTGAACTTGGCATATAACCCATGTTCTCCGAGCTTGAGTACCAAACG
>JAHIAM010021164.1:0-19079 GCA_021605205.1 Aegilops longissima | reverse complement strand
GCACCTTAGCCATGAAGCGGCTGAAAAGTGGACGCCGCCAGCCTCGTCAAGCGGTGCTGCCATCGACAAGAAACCTTGTCGCAACTAGTCGCAGCTCACTTAAGTTGTTGAGCGGACTCAAACAAAGGGGCTTAACTAGTTACGAAGTTGGTTCCTCAATGCATGAAGTTTGCCATACAAAGCACGGTCGCTCGAGGAAGATAACTTAAAATTTTAAAACTGATTGCTCAAACTTTAGCAACTTAGCTTTTCCGTTGCTTGCTTCCGGTAAGGCTAAAACTTTGAACGACGCTTTGGTCCACACCATTATCTTCCTCCTTTCCCGCAAACTTGTGGGCGAGGGAACCTTCCTTTCTTTGAGAAAGAGAAAGAAGAGAAAATAAAGATATGGAGCCCACGCTCATTATTGCTTACCGGGGTAGGCGCTGCACAAAGTGTCGATAACACATGCAAGAAAAGTGTAGAAAGCATGAATTGACAGGATGTGCTGAGCACATGAGCTTTACTTATGCATGGGGTCTGCGCCGCTTTGTACAAAGGGATTACATGCAACATCGGCAAGATTTTGTTATAGGTGGTTGCCGGAACAGGTTCCGCAACCGCACCACGGATAAAACTTACGAAGATGCTCAATGTTCCAGGAGTTGCTCACTGAATGCCATCTTCGGTCTCTGGCGGACAGCGCCAGCCTAGTGACTCGCCACCCGTAAGGGCCTTCCACTTTGGGCCAACTTGTTGGAATTCTTTTGGCGGATCAACGTCGTCAAGAACAAGGTCGCTTTCCTCGAGACTTCGGCATTAACTTTATGGGTTATGGTAGCGCGCAAAGTTTGCTGGTATCGAAAGCAGCTCGCATAATGGTTCAAGACGTCCTCCTCAAGGAGCAGCATCGCCATCTTGTCGCAATCTCTTCTTGCTCAAGCTTCATCATAAGCGAAAGCACTCGAGGTGACCCAGATGGCGAGTTCCGTAGGGAGAACTGTTTCGCTTCCATAGACTAGAGCGAAAGGTGTCCGCCGCTGGCTCGACGGCGTCTGCCCCGATCGAATTAAAGAACCACCGACGCTTCCTCAATCCAGCTTCTTCCGCACTCTGTGCAGCCCGCCGAAAAGTCCTAGTCTTTGAGTCCGCCGAAGCACTTCAGCATTCGCCTTCCGCTTGACTGCCGTTTCTCGGATGAGCAAATGTAGCGGCGCACCTTGGCGCCAAGATCTGGACGTATCGCGTATGAAGGTGCGGCTCGTGGAATTGCGTCGCTTGCCGGTGATGATCCCGTTAGGGATCTTAACCGGCAAACAATCGACCAAGAACTTGATCCGATCCGCCAGCCACCTTCTCATCGCCTCCACTTCCGCCACTTTGTGAACTTGTCGACTGTAACGCATAAGTACTCAAAGCCCCGACAGCTCGGGAAAGCCGCCAGGATGTCGAGCCTCCGCATAAAAATGGCGGGATAAAGGATCGCCTGGAGAGCTTGAGCCGGCTGGTGTATCTGCTTGAATGGAACTGCACGCTTCACACTTGGTTACTTGTGTAGCTTGTATCCCGGAGGGTCGCGGGTTAAAGAAACCTTGCCGGAACGCTTGCCGGCAAGTGCTTCCACGCCAATGTGGTGACCACATATGCCTCCATGTATCTTCGCCAACAGCTTTTGTCCGCTCTTCCCGTGAATACACTTCACTTTCACACCGCTGAGTCTTCTTCTCAGACAGTGTGCTGTCGGCTAAATCTGGTTATACATACTCTGACTGCGGCTACTTCTTTCCGCTTCTTCTTGCTTCGGAAGTTCTCCCCGTCTCAAGGAAATGGACAATCTGTCGGTTTGGCGTCGGAGCTTGCGGCTCGGACAACAAGGACTAAAGGCACATCTGCTGCTGCGGAACATCCGCTTTACGGCGCAGACCTCATGCTCAGTTGAGCTTGATCGCTCCCCGGCAAGCTTTGCCGAGCAAAACTTGTCGGAGCGTCGCTTCAAAGGAACAAACCCTAGGGCTTGTTTGAGCAGCATCGCTCCTCAAGACTCCTTGGTGTTGATCTTGAGGACCTTTCTTGGCGCGGCTTCGGGAGCTCCACGGAAAATAGTCACCGAAAATCAACTTCCCTTCTTGTTCTGTCCAGCTGATGGCGCTATGACGGTTGAGTCAGCTTTGAGCAATAAAGATCCCCGGTTCCACAGTAACTTGCGCGCGCGACTTCGACTGCGCCATCGGGCAATGTCATTCGAGCTCTTGGAACATGTTCCATCTGTGGGCCGTCAAAGTGCTCTTCTAGCTTTCTCACTTCATCAACGAAGCTTCCATCAACGGACTTGATAATTCTTGTTCACTTGGCGGACGACAAGTTGTGAGTCACCCTCGACAATGAGCTTCTTGATCCCAAGGTCTCACATGATTCCGAGACCGCAAGCAAACCTTCATACTGCATTGATTGTCTGTTGCTTGCTCCTTGGGAAAGTGCATGACGACTACGTGACTTGAGGTGCTCTCCGGTGGGTGCAACAAGTAGCACGCCAAGACCGGCGCCTTTGCAGCGAGAAGGCACCATCAAAGTACATCAGCCACTCTTTGCTTGCTTCTCCTGACGGGATGCTCGTTTCTCGAATTTCTTCATCTTGTGTTGCGCATCCATTCTGCTATGAACTCGCCAATGCTTTGCTTGGATAGTTGAAGTGCTCTCAAACTTGAGGCCAAAGCTTGACAGCTTCCAGTGCCCACTCGACAATCCTGCCTGTTGTTCGGATTTTGCAAGATCCTCAAGCATGGAAAAACGTGTGACGACTGTGGATCTCATGTGCTTGGAAGTAATGGCTCAGTTCGAGGGTATGAGAAGGCCAAAAGCAATTTCTGCACACCGTAGTACCTTTGACCTAGCCCTCGCAAGGGAACGAATAAAGTAAACTGGGCGCTGCACCATTCTTTTCTCGTGATCTTCACGCGCCTCAGCAGATCCATCTTTGTCGGACCCGAGCTTGCCGGTGAAGTCCCCGCTTGTCGCCGGATGCATCTGCCATGGTTGGTGGTTCATCATCCGCCTCCTCCTCACTTATTAACGCAGCACTAACCACTTGATTGGGCGCCATATATAGCAGCAACTTCTCTTGTGGCTTAGGTGCCATAAGTGTTGGAGGAGGATGGTCTCTTTAAGTCCCGCAAGTGCATTCTCCGCTTCGAGTCCATTTCATTGACCTGCCTTTTCAATATTTTGAAAATGGCATGCCGCCAAGCAATCTAGAGATAAACCTGCCGAGAGCAGCCACGCAACCGCAAGTCTTCGACATCCTGACGCGCTTTGTGCTTCAATCTGCTCAATGGCCTTGATCTTGTCGGATTGGCTTCAATTCCCTGCTGAGATACGAAGAACCCGAGAAGCTTGCCGAGGGACTCCCAAACACACACTTCGGGTTGAGCTTGAGGTTGATCTCGCGCAGATTTGCAAAGGTTTCATCTAAATCTTGAATCAGAGTCGCTTGTCCTCCTTTCTTGACCACTATGTCATCCATGTAGGCTTTACATTTCGTGTATTTGCGGCTCAAAAGCGCCATGGACTACCCTGCAAATGTTGAACCAGCATTCTTTAAACCGAAAGGCATCCGCACGTAAACAGTATGTGCCACATGGGGTGATGAATGCGTCTTCTTCTCATCCTCTTCTCGCCATGAAGATCTGATGGTATCTGAGTATGCATCAAGAAATGAAAGCAAGTCACATCCGCCGTGGAGTCAACAATCTGGTCGATGCGCGGCAAAAGGAAATGGGTCTTTGGGATGCTTTATTAACATCGGTAAAGTCGATACAAAGCCTCCATTTCCTGCTTTCTTGCCTTGCGCATCACTACAGGATTGGCCAACCACGAGGATGGAGCACTCCTCCGACAAGGCCCGCTGCTTCCAATTTCTTGATTTCTTCCGCGATGAATTTTGGCGCCCACCGCTCGCTTCCCGGCTCTTCGCTGACGGGCCGCGATGAGGACAGACGGCAAGATGGTGCTCGATTACTTTCCGGGAACACCGGGATGTCGACGGTTGCCATGCAAACACGCCGACGTCAGCCGCAGAGAGCAACGAGCGCCGCTTCCTATTTAGGGTCGAGAGTGGCACCGATGGTGAAGGTACCACCGTGCCGCCCCTCCTTGGCGGACACCTTCTTGGTCTCCGTGGAGCTGCCATTGTCTTCTTACACTTGCCGGTGGAGCTCTGATGGTGCGCTCCTCGACGGTAGCGCAGAGCACCAAGAGGTGCGCCCGCCGAGTGGCATCGTAACTCTTGCCGACTTGGTCTTTCTTCGCCGGGAGCTTCAACGGCAAGTGACTTGCGATCTGCTGCGCTGCTGCTTCGCGTCGCAGATCTTGTCGGCAGCAGATAAGAGCATCCTTCTTGTCGCCAGTGACAGAGATGACACTTATCGGCCTCGCATCTTCAAAGATGTTGTATGCATAGTGAGAGGCCGCCATGAATTTGGCGAAAGGACGGCCAAGTATCCCATTGTAAGGCAATGGAAAGTCAGCAACGCCAAAGTGACCCTCTCAGCCCTGAAGTTCAACTCGCCGCTAAATGTCACCGCAACGTGATCTTTCCTTCGCTTGCTCCTTCCGGATTGATTCTTGAATGCCGCCCTCTTCGAGCTCGCCATCGTGGATCCGAGTTTCGAGTACCGCTGAGGAGATCAGGTTCAAGCCGCCCCGTCTGCCAACTAGCATCTTAGTGACCTTGAGGTTGCGGATAGTTGGTGAAACCAACATCGGCAAGCACCCACCGCAGCTTATGCGATCAGGGTGGTCCTCAATATCAAAGATGATAGGCGTGGCCGACCATTTCGTAGGCTTGCGACTCGACGGATGGTTCTCGCCACGATTGACTTCCTTTCGTGATCCACCGCTTGAGTCTGGCGGTGTGAAGTATGCGAGAAGCACCGCCAACGCACGAGACCTCTCGTGGCTTTCGAACTCCCCGCTCATCGTCTGGCCATCATCCATATCTTCATCATCGCCGCCATCTTCATCCTTAACGCGCCGGGGAGGTCTGTCTCCTTGCCGCTGCTTGGCCTTGCCGCAAGCCCTCCCTCGGGTCGGGCGTTTCTTGCCGGTTCCTCCAAAGACCTTCCTGGCCTTCTCCTTGTCGCTGGCCGCAGATTCAGCCTTTGTTGCTCGACAAGCTGCTCGACCTTCTTGCAGCTCGAGGTCATGGCCCTTGGTGCGTGGATCTTGCAAGATCGCTTGTTGGTGCCGCCCCGCTTGTCGGCGACAACGCCATGCCTCGGTAGTTGGTGCAAGAGCAATCTCCTTGCCGGAGCTACCAGCTTTGGGTTTCTTTGGCGCCACTCCGCTAAGCCGGACTGCTCAATGACTAGCACATCTTTGCCTTTCTTCTTCCTTGTTGTTCCACCACCGGTTTTTCTTTTGCCGGGCAGTCTCCTCACTATCGATCCCCGCCGCTTCTGTATTCTCTCCGGGAGTTTCTCCTTCCTCAAAGACGCGAATACATTTGTCGGCCAGGCATATAGCTCATCGACGCCTTCGATCTTGCACATCGCCATCTCCTCCCGTGATCTCAGCGTTTCAAGACGCTCGATGGAACGCGCAAATTATCACATGCAGGGTGGACATCTGGATGTTGTGCCAGTAGCGGCTGAATCTCTGAATGAACTTTAGCAGGGCTCTCCTTCCTTCCGGGCGCAGATGAAGGTCGCCTTTGGCCATGAGGGCTTGTGGGCTCAGAAGGCGTACCGACTAAACTGATCGCATAGGTCGCCTGGAAGATATGGAGTTGTCCGCAAGTGTATGAGCCAGATCTCGATATTAGGCTTGGAGTACCGCTGGGAAGTAGTTGGCTAGGATCTTGTCGCCCCGCTTCGGCAGCTTGCACCGCGATGGTGTAGATGCCGAGGAACCCGATGGATGCGACTTGCCGCCGCATTTCTTCTCGCACGCTCCGCTTAGAAATTTTCGTGTCGGCTACATCGACTTGCCGCCGCGTTTCACGAGTGAACGCAGGGCAACTCATCGCAGACGGTAAGTCGCCTGGGTTCTTCGGGCGCATGCATGTCGACAGAGGGCCCAGCCAGCTGGTCCGATTGACGCCGCTTTCTTCGGCGCCGATGCAGTACGAAAGATCTTCTTGCCATGTCGTCAGGAAGAACTTGGCGCTGATCGCGACGAGCCCGTGGATCTGATGATGCGGTGGAGTCGCCGAGGTGGATCCGCGAAGTCGGCGATCTTGGCCTTCGGGTGGAGAGTGCATGGTGGTTGCACCCCCACCGTTTCATCGCCATCGGCTCGCATGGCAGTCCTGCCGCTGCAACGATGTATTCGGCTGTCAAGGAGTGCCGCCATGGCCGGCGACTCAATGGTGGCCTCCATTCATCGATCTTGTCTGCCGCTGAGGGTAATCCAGAGCAGCTTGAGCTCGCGCCAAAGCTTCGCTGCGCGGCGGGCGGCAGCGGCGAACGGTGCGAGGAGCGGATATGCTCGACTTCTAACTATGTTAGAAGGAGCAGATCCCGCCCAGTCGACCGCTTCGCTTCGTAAGCAGATGTTACGCATGTGCCGGTCTTCAGCACCCCGAGGTCCACCAGCTCAATTAATCTTGGTCCAACGAACGATGGCACTCGCGGAATACCATGACGCTGTCGGTCCCGCCGCTTCCCCGAGATGGGCACGGTGCATGTACGGACGCCGAGGTCCGCGCAGCCTTGTCCTGGACCTGCAGCACCGTGGCACCCTCGCCGACGCCGTTTTTCACGGCTGGCGTCACCCCACCACCCATTTGCTCCGGTGATGGTGGGATCGACGTGATCGATCAGCTGCCACCGAGCCTTCTTCTTCGTGGCATGTCGATGAAAAGATGAAGATCTAGCTCGTGAACGCCGGATCAGTTCACACAACTCGACGCCTCTACCCGGCGCGTACAAAGATGTCGGGAAGCTGATCCACCTAACACCTATGGGACCGGCGGATGAGTCCCTTTCGGTTCAAGCGGGCGGAGATCGGATGAAGAGCAGATCGAGGCGGCACACGAAAGCAGTTTACCCAGCTTCGAGCTCTCCGGAGAGATAACACCCTACTGCCGCATGTCCGAGTGTATTGAGTTCTTGCTCGGAGCGCTGAATGCTACAAAGACACACTAGCTGCTAACGAGACCGAGCCCGAGTTTTTGAACTCTTTCTACGCTAGCGCATGGGCCTTTTATATGCTCAAGGGTTCCGACAGTGGCAACGAGACAAGGGTAAAATGGAAAATGAGTTGCGGTTGGTACAACTACTTGTACAAAGTATCATACCTAACCCCGACGGTCAGGGGACAAAGGCATTAAATGCCCGCTTCACGCCGCCCAAACAAGGCAAAAGGATCGCTGGACGCCACCGCTGCACACGATGGCAATCTTGTCACGTCCGCTTGGTTATCACAAGACGGCCGGTCAAGACAGCCTTCTTGCCATGCCGCCCGAAAGGTCCTGTACACACGCTGGTGGATGTGCTGGAGCTGGCACAGAGTGAAGTTTGTCAGCGCAAGCGCCTTTGTCAGCGTTGTTGTCTTGTCGCCAGTCTCGAAGCTTGTCGCCATTAGTGTTCCTCGCCGGACGCGTATGCCGCGCAAGTCCTTGAGATGCCTTGTTATCTTCCCGCAAGCTCCTTGCCGGGCCTTGTCTCCTTGGCTTGAATACTTTTGGTTCTTCCCGCAAGCCCCTCTTGCCGGGCCTTGTCTCCTTGGCTTGAATATTTGTTCCGAGAGGCTCCAAAGGAACCACGGAGGACCTTGACGCCACTCGGCAAGCCTTGTCAGGTGGTGCAGCAACCGCCTCGTGCACAAGTTCGGGATACTAGGGACCCCTACTCTAGTACAATCACATGACCCAAACGCTGATGATGATCTTGATAATCCGGATTCAGAGGTAGAACTTGACTCTTTGGTTCGCTTTTCATACACCCCATTGACAATGACTATTATCGATGACGCTTGGAAGGCAGCCATGCCGATGTATGTAGAGGTAATTATTCTTTCCTCCGTTCAGATCCTCTCACGACACAGTAAAATCCGCTACAAACCGGAAAGTAAGATTTTCTCACCCCTAGCTCACTTGGATCCAAACTTTTGAAGAAGCATAAACACGAAGCTCGGCCAAGACAATTCCCAAGATATGCATTGTAGTTACCTTAGCCGTTTATCTAATACTCCAGTCCGAAATGTCGATCGAGGTCTCTTATATTCTGATACTTCCTACCCCAAGGCGGGTTGTTTCCACAGACTCTTAATCCATCTCGATTCAATTATGAGGGAACACCTCATTCATCCTCCGGCGAAGTCAACGCCACACAACTTCCACCCTCAAGATGGTTCCTGGGTGAGTTATGTTTTTAATTTTATCCTTGATATATTATATTTGCTCGATGTATTGACCTTTATGTTTGTTCTCCTCAGTGCAAGCCTAGACTCTAGCAAGAAGGCCCTAAATAAACCGGGTTGAAGATAATGTGGTTATTGAACCGAAAAACTCCCGTAGCTGGAAGGAACAAATGTTTACGCCATGCTTGATGATCCACCACCGCAAGATTATGACTTTGTTGTTGAACAAGTGGAAGTTGATCCAACGGGCCATGCCGATAAATGACAAGTTTCAAATCAGGCCGCGATAAACCGTCAAGCCCAGTCAAGGCCGCGAATGATAAGGTAGATGACGTTATGATTACTGGCTTGGCCACACCACCCCGGTAATCTTGTTGCTTTATCAAAGCATAGTGCCAAGGAATAGTCGCTATGAGCAAAGGCAAGTGGAATGCAGACTTGTCAAGCTACGCCCATCTCAACGCCTCAAGACATTCATTATGGCTTTGAACTGTCTTCACACAAGCCGGGACTATGAAGCCGCTAAGTGAACTTAATGAAAGAACGATATGAGGTAAATACATCGCTTAACTGTGCATATCTGCTTTTCTCCGTGTCCAAATATCAACTCCAAGAATTCCCTAAGGCCGGTTTATGATATTAATCTAAACCGGGACTTTAGAATACCTCAACTTTGCTTGCTTTGAGTTCTCAAGGGCCGGTTTATCTTTTCAAGCTGAACCGGACTTTTGCCAATGTTTACTTTGAGAAAATATGCATTAGCCCCAAGTTCCAAGAATAATACTTGTATTGTGCTTGGGACTTGTAAAATTTCTGATAACAAGCAAATAGGCATTAGCCCCCAACTACCGAAAGTGTATAACTTGTTATGTGCTTGGTACTTCAAATATATATCGCCAACTCATGATATATCTCGCTCTTTATAGGCTGAAGCTATAAAAGGGAAGCCCAAACCGCTAATCTTCAAGAAAACATCAAGTCCCAAAGAAATGTAAACCTCCAAAGCCAAAGATGAGCTGACACCAAGGCCTCAGCAGCGATGGAGAAGTCAACAGAAAATTTCAAGAAGGAGCGGGCGGATTGGGACATAGAGAAAATCACATTGCAAAAGAGAGTCAAGATGCGTACAGCCCTTAAACCGTGGCGTAAGAGCTGACTGGTTTAAAGCGGCAGATAAATGCCATGACCACCGATGTGTTTGGTAAATATCCTCACTTTTAAGTTTTCAATATATACTATCCCATCGGGCTTGCCGGGTTTATCGATGCACGAATGATGCAGAACTCAGATGTCACCTATCCGGGCTCGATATGCGTAAGAAATTGAAGGCTGCATATACCTTATAGAGCAATTATATACCGCGCAACGGATCATATGCATTGCTTCTCATAATAAGCCGCCTCCTAACCTTAATCAAGGAAACCTTAGAAAGGTTGTCAATGCTGCCCCGCCCGGTTTAAGAGTTAAAAAGATCAGCCGCAAGGGCAGGTTCTTCGGACACATTAACCCGACCTAAAGCATGGGTGCATCGATCTTCCGCTGGATGTGGGTAAAGGCTATCCGAGCTTAAGGGAACACGGATCAGATTTTGACAATGATGACCTCCGAGCCATAATAAGGAAATGCGCCCACCGGTTTGCCAATTGGTCAAGAAACTCATCTTTCACACTATCATGCGATTTATGACGCTAACAACTAACGGGTTGCTGCACCAACTCCCGAGCTCAAAATCTTATCCCGCCAACCGTAAGCGACATGCTTATGCCCTCGACGTTGAACCGTCCACACTTATAAGCGATGAAGCAGTATTCCAAGCCCTAATCGAGATCGATTGGGCAATCATTGACTTCCATCCACCGGTAGAGATGAGGAGGATGAACCGACGCAAGATGATCCATAGCCGCAAGTCAACCTCGGTGACGAGTCATGATCTAGAGGCCGGTTTAACCTTCCTGCATCGCAACACTTCTGTCAAACAATTATTCTTTGGGTATTAAAGAGCCTTGTAATAGGCTAGTTCAAACACTTGGTCCGCTATGCCATCGCAAGATATTTATTTTGCCCAACACCTAATCCGCCATGCTTAGGATATATTATGTTCATAATCCGTAGCGGTTTATTCAAGCTGTTCCTGCATACAAGAAGTTGAAAGTGTCCCGGCGATTTTATCACGGACGGGTCATGATGCCCAAATATATAGCCGTAGTTTATAACCAAGGTCTGTATTTGAAAATAATCATATATGAAATAGATGATACCTATGACATTAAATCGCATCGCTTGTTGACCAACTTTTTGTAGTAAGGGTGATAACCCCAATCTTGAGTAATCGATAAACTTTTCCATATTGCCGTTTATGATAAAAACTGCATCGGGTTGTAATAAACACCGGATTATCCATATAACACCATGATTTGTAGTCGGAACCGCATCGGGTCCATAAACGCCGGATTATAACTGGTCATGTACTCGACAACTTGTAGTTGAAAGCCAAGTCGGTTTAATAAACGCTGGTTTATAATAAAATATTATAAACCTCATCAAAGGAGAAGAAACTTGCTTAATAAAAGCATAAAGAAAACATGCGAGGCTTTTCACGCTACCACAGCCCAAAATCGAGGCTTTTCATGGGCTGCCAAGTCACATCGAAGTTAAACCATTGCACAAAGCCTTTAAGATGGACCTCACATTAACTTAATCGTCGCTTTAACTTTGACAAGTTCAGTGGTCTATGAGATTGACTTGTCAAACGCTCGACGGGTCATACCAGATTACCCGGACGGAGTGGCTTACTTAAAGCGCAGGATAACCCGAGGTTTTAGGTGAATACACCGCTTCCAAGCTCGGCTTGATAGCCTATTACAAGGGTGTAGACTCTTTGTTCTTTGAGAAGAAAAGAGCCCTATAATATTTTGAGCTGTGCTCAAGGGTGCCTATGTTTGAGTTGTGCTTTGCAACACTCTCTTGGTCCCTAAGTTTTACCTTTGGCCTTAAGCCGATCAAGAGGTGTAGCTATGGTTCGATTATGACCAAGCCCCAAGTGATTTCCGTGGCCTTACGCCGATCAAGAGGTGTAGCTATGGTTCAATACCACTAATCCCCCAAGTGATTTCCCCGGTGGCCTTACGCCGATCAAGAGGTGTAGCTATGGTTCAATATGACCAAGCCCCCAAGTGTTTTTTTTTCATATATGGCTTTATAAGCCGGATCAATGGGCAAACAGACTCTGCTTAGAAACAGAAGCCCCACCACACATGATTAAATAAAACAATAGAGACCGCGCTTAGCCGAGGCTCTGTTTATTAACTTGACTATAATATATACATTGTCATAACTATGTATATAAGAAGAGCTCTGGCCTCAAGTATAGTAAGGTCAAGATGAGCGATATTCCACTACCGGTTGGTCTCTTCCTCCGATTTACGTGAGTCTTTGTGCTCTCGAACATCGATAAGGTAGTATGACCCATATGCAGATTCTGCTCTACCACAAAGGGCCCTTCCTAAGGCGGGATAATTGTGCATAGTAGTCTGATCCTCGGATGAGTTTCTGAGCACCGATCGCTTTCTTTGAAAAGTTCTCGATTCTAACCCGCCGCTGGCTGTGATAACGACACGATCTTGCTGGTAAATCGCCAATGAGTTGTTTCCATGTCACATTCCTCATCTAATGTGTCAAGTGCTTCCGCTGTCGTGCTTCTCATTGTCGGCTTTTTTTCCCAACATAAGCCGCCACACGAGGCGAGTCATGACGGATGTCACTAGGGAGAACCGCCGCCTCCGTAAACTATGAAAAAAAAAGGCGTAACCCGTAGATCTGTTATGCGGTATTGATGCTCCATAACACGTAAGGTAACTCCTCCAGCCAACAACCCGGCGTCTGCTGTAAGGAACCATTGTTGGAAATATGCCCTAGAGGCAATAATAAATTAGTTATTATTATATTTCCTTGTTCATGATAATCGCTTATTATCCATGCTATAATTGTATTGATAGGAAACTCAGATACATGTGTGGGTACATAGACAACACCATGTCCCTAGTAAGCCTCTAGTTGACTAGCTCGTTGATCAATAGATGGTTACGGTTTCCAACCATGGACATTGGATGTCGTTGATAACGGATCACATCATTAGGAGAATGATGTGATGGACAAGACCCAATCCTAAGCCTAGCACAAAGATCGTAGTTCGAGATGCTAAAGCTTTTCTAATGTCAAGTATCATTTCCTTAGACCATGAGATTGTGCAACTCCCGGATACCGTAGGAATGCTTTGGTGTACCAAACGCCACAACGAATCGGGTGACTATAAAGGTGCACTACAGGTATCTCCGAAAGTGTCTCATGGTTGGTACTAATCGAGATCTGGATTTGTCACCCGTAAACGGAGAGGTATCTCGGCCCACTCGGTAGGACATCATCATAATGTGCACAATGTGACCAAGGAGTTGATCACGGATGATGTGTTACGGAACGAGTAAAGAGACTTGCCGGTAACGAGATTGAACAAGGTATCGGATACCGACGATCGAATCTCGGCAAGTACAATACCGCTAGACAAAGGGAATTGTATACGGATCGATTGAGTCCTTGACATCGTGGTTCATCCGATGAGATCATCATGGAATATGTGGGAGCCAACATGGGTATCCAGATCCCGCTGTTGGTTATTGACCGGAGAACGCCCTCGGTCATGTCTGCATGATTCCCGAACCCGTAGGGTCTACACACTTAAGGTCTGATAACGCTAGGGTTATAAAGGAAGTTTGTATGTGGTTACCAATGTTGTTCGGAGTCCCGGATGAGATCCTTGACGCCACGAGGAGTTCCGAATGGTCCTGAGGTAAAGATTTATATATGGAAAGTTGTTGTTCGGTTCCGAAAAGTTCGGGTTTTTTCAGTACAGGACGGAAGCTTCCGGAAGGTTCCAGAGGATTCCGGAGAGGTCCGGAGGTCCGGAAATTGTTCAACCACGTCCAATACAGTAGCATGGGCTGTAGGAGGCGCCCTAGCCTTAATGGGGCAGGGCACCAAGAACCCCAAGGCCCATGCGCATGGGAGGGAAACCCAAGGCGAGGGCCCCACTTGACTTGGGAGGCACTCCTCCTTCGCCGCCCCCTAGATGGGATCTAGGCTGGCCGCACCCTTCTGGGTGAAAATCCTAAAGGGGCAGCAGCCCCTCTCCCCCTATATACTTGAGGTTTTGGGCTGCATAACACACATGAGAACTTCTCTCTTAAAGGCAGCCCTGCCTCCTCCTCCTCCTCTCTTGGTGCTTGGCGGCCCTGCTGGATTGCCACGCTCCTCCACCACCACCACACCGCGGTGCAAGCCGCTGGATGGAGTCTTCTCAACCTCTCCTCTCCTCCCTGCTTGATCAAGCTGGGAGACGCCACTGGGCCTGCTGTGTTGAACGCGGAGGTGCCGTCTGCTCAAGACTAGGATCATCTGTGATTTGAATCACGCACGAGCACGACTCCTTCAACCCCGTTTTCTTGAACACTTCCGCTTAGCGATCTACAAGGGTATGTAGATGCACTCCTCCTTCCTCGTTGGCGCAGTTTCTCCATAGATAGATCTTGGTGACACGAGGAAAATTTTGAATTTCTCACACGCTCTCAACAAAGGGTATCATGAGCTAGGTCTATTGTGTAGATTCTTTGCACGCAGTAGAACAACAAAGTAGTTGTGGGCGCTGATGTTGTTCAATATGCTCATTAGTTACTAGTCCAATCTTGTTTCGACGGTATTGTGGGATGAAGCTGTCCGGACCGCATCTTACACGTACTTCACGTGAGGACAGGTTCCACTAAATCGACTATGCACTTGGTGCATAAGGTGGCTGAAGGGTGCTCCCTCCCACTTTAGCCTGGAACGGATTCGGCGAAAAGGGTCCTTATGAAGGGTAAATAGCAATTGGCATATCACGCTGTGGTTTTGCGAGGTAAGAAACGTTTTGTTAGAAACCCATAGCAGCCTACGGCGTAAAACATGCAAACAACAATTAGAGGACGCCTAACTTGTTTTTTGCAGGTATGCTATGTGATGTGATATGGCCAAGAAGAATGTGATGAATGATATGTGATGTATGAGATTGATCATGTTCTTGTAATAGGATTCACGATTTGCATGTCGATGAGTATATGACAACCGCAGGAGCCATAGGAGTTGGTTCTTTATTTATTGTATGACCTGGTGTCATTAAACAACGCCATGTAATTACTTTACTTTATTGCTAACTGGTAGCCATAGTAGTAGGAAGCAATAGTTGGCTAGACAACTTCATGAAGACACGGCGATGGAGATCATGATGATGGAGATCATGGTGTCAGGCGCCGTGACGATGATGATCATGGAGCCCCAAGATGGAGATCAATGGAGCTATATGATATTGGCCATATCGTCACTACTATATAATAGCATGTGATGTTTATTATGTTTATGCATCTTGCTTACTTAGAACGACTCAGAGAATAAGATGATCCTTATAACAAATTTCAAGAAGTGTTCTCCCTACTGTGCACCGCTGTTAAAGTTCGTCAGTTTCTAAGCAACCACGGATGATCGGATGTGATGGATTTACGCTCATACAACGGTGTAAGACAGATTTACACACGCTAAACACTTGGGGTTAACTTGACGAGCCTAGCATGTGCTGTATACATGGCCTCGGAACACGTAGACCGAAAAGGTCGAGCATGAGTCGATAGTAGATACGATCAACATGAAGATGTTCACCGATGTTGACTCAGTCCGGCTTCACGTGATGATCGGACACCGCTACCTAGTTGACTTTGGATCATGTAATCACTTAGATGACCGTAGGGATGTCTATTCGAGAGGGAGTTCATAAGATGAACTTAATTATCCTGAACATAGTCAAAAGACTTTTGCAAATTATGTCGTAAGCTCGCGCTTTAGTTCCATTGTTTGGATATGTTCTGTGGAAAATATATAGTTGAAAGTTGAAAGAAGCGATTATGCCATAAGAGGAAAGCTTATGTCCTTAATGCAATCCGCCAGTGTCAAACCCCAAATTGCGCTTGTGGATGTTATAATATCGGATTATACATGCTTTTGATAACTACGTGATAGTTCAGCTAAACGATTTAGAGTTGAGGCACCAAAGATGTTTTTCAAATGTCGCGGAACATAAGGAGATGTTTCGAGGGCTGAAATTAGATTCGTGCTCGTGCTCATGTCAAGAGGTGGCAAGACCTCCGAACATTTTCTTAGCTCGCAAACTATGGGAGAAAAGCTCAATCGTTGAGCTTGTGTTGCATTGTCTGGAGTGTAATAATCACTTGAATCGAGTGGGAGTTGATCTTCCAGATGAGATAGTGATGTTTCCAAAAGTCATTGCTACCAAGTCGCTAGAGCTTCGTGATGAACTATAACAAATCAGGATAGATATGATGATCCTTGAAGTATTCGTGATGTTTGACACCGCTGAAAGTAGGAATCAAGAAGGAGCATCAATTGTTGATGGTTGGTGAAACCACTAGTTTCCAAGAAGGGCAAGGGCAAGAAGGGATACTTCATGAAACGGCAAATCAGCCAGTTTTTCCAAAGTGAAGAAATCCAAGGTTGAACCCAAACCCGAGACTAAGTCCTTCTGTAATAAGGGAACAACAACCGGAGTAGAATTACCCTAGATACTTGGTAGATAAGAAGGCTGGCAAGGTCGATAGAAGTATATTGATATACATTATGTTATTGTGTATTTTACTAGTACTTCTAGTAGCACCTGTGGTATTAAGATACTCGTTCGGTTGCCTAAGCGTTAGTAACTCCAAATAAAAGAGCTATGGAATAACGTGAGACTAGCTAAAGGTGAGCTCGACGATATGTGTTGAAGTGTTTCCAAGTTTGATATGATCAAACATCGACGCTCCCTCTACCATCAAGATTAGTATTAAACCTGAATAATTGTCATTTGGTGTTTGCTGAGCATAGACATGATTGGATTATGTCTATCGCAATACGTTATTCATTTAAGGAGAATAATGGTTACTCTATTTATTTGAATAATACCTTCAATGGTCTTGCACCTAAAGGAATGGTTTATCGAATCTCGATCAGTGATACACATTTTCATGCCAAAAGATATAAGATAGTAATGATAGTACCACTTGCTTGTGGCACGCCATTTGAGTCATATTGGTATAAACGCATGAAGAAGCTCCATGTTGATGGATCTTTGACCAATCGCTGAAAGTTTGAGACATGCAAACCATGTCTATTGGTATACGCATGAAGAAACCCATGTTGATGGATCTTGACTCAATCGCTTTTGAAAAAGTTTGAGACATGCAAACCATGTCTATTGGTGTATACGCATGAAGAAACTCCATGCAGATGGATCGCTTGGACTCACTTGATTTTGAATCACTTGAGATATGCAAATCATACCACATGGGCAAGATGACCTAAAAGCCTCGGTTTCAGAAGATGGAACAAGATAGCAACTTGTTGGAAGTAACACATTTTGATGTGTGCAGTCCAATGAGTGCCGAGGCATGCAAAGGAATATCGTTATGTTCTTACTTCACTGATGATTCGAGTAGATGTTGAGTATATTTACTTGATGAAACACAAGTCTGAATTATTGAATGGTTCAAGTAATTTCAGAGTGAAGTTTAAGATCTTCGTGACAAGAGGATAGAATGTCTATGATATGATCATAGAGATGAATATCTGAGTTACGAAGTTTTGGCACACAATTAAGACATTGTGGAAATTGTTTCACAATTAATACCACTCGAACACCATAGTGTGATGGTGTGTCCGAACATCATAGTTGCACCTTATTGATATGGTGCGACTATGATGTCTCTTATCGAATTACCACTATCGCTCATGGGTTAGGCATTAGAGACAACCGCACTCACTTTTAATAGGGCACCACGTTATTCTGCTGAGACGACACCGTATGAACTATGGTTTAGAGAAACCTAAGTTGTCGCTTCTAAAAGTTTGGGGCTGCGACGCTTATGTGAAAAGTTTCAGTTGATAAGCTCGAACCCAAAGCGGATAAAATGCATCTTCATAGGACACCCAAAACAGTTGGGTATACCTCCTAATTCAGATCCGAAAGCAATAGGGATTGTTTCTTGAATCGGGTCCTTTCTCGAGGAAAAGTTTGTCTCAAAAGTTGAGGGGAGGATGGTGGAGACTTGATGAGGTTATTGAACCGCTACTCAACTAGTGTGTAGCAGGCACGGAAGTTGTTCTCGTGGCACCTACACCAATTGAAGTAGAAGCTATGATAGTGATCATGAAGTTTCGGATCAAGTCACTATCGCATCAGAGGGTGACAAGGATGCGTACTACTCGAGTGGTACGTAATCCTGTCTTTAGAGGTCATGTTGCTAGACAACAATGAACCCACGAGCTATGGAGAAGCGATGGTGGGCCCAAATTCGGCAAATGGTTAGAAGCCATAAAATCCGAGAAAGGATCCATGATTTTGGTGGACTTGCCGGATGATCGGCAAGCCATTGAGATAAATGGATCTTTAAGAAGAAGACGGACGGACGGTAATGTCACCGCTTATGAAGCTCGACTTGTATGCGTAAGAGTTTTTTCACAAGTTCAAGGAGTTGACTACGGTGAGATTTTCTCATCCGTAGCGATGCTTAAGTCCGTCGGAATCATGTTAGCATTAGCTGCATTTATGAAATCTGGCGATGGATGTCAAAACGAGTTTCCTTACCATCAGAAGGAAAGGTTGTATGATACAATCGAAAGTTTTGTCGATCCTAAGGATGCTGAAGGTATGCTAGCCCATGATCCTTTCTAAGGACCGGAGTAAGCATCTCGAGTTGGAATGTGCTTTGATGAGATGATCAAAGATTTTGGGTTTATACAAAGTTTATGAGAAACTTGTATTTCCAAAGAAGTGAGTGGAGCACTATAGAATTTTTGATGAGTATATGTTGTTGACATATTGTTGATCGTAAATGATGTAGAATTTTCTCAGAAGCATATAGGGTTATTTGAAAAGTGTTTTTCAAGTGAAAACCTGGATTGTTACTTGAACATTGAGCATCAAGATCTATGAGGATAGATCAAAACCGCTTAATAGTACTTTCAAATGAGCACATATTTTGACATGATCTTGAAGGTGTTCAAGATGGATCACCAAAGAAGGAGTTCTTGCTCTGAGATGTAAGGTATGAAGTTAAGAGTTAAAGCTCACCACGGCAGAAAAGAGAGAAAGGACGAAGGTCGCCCCTATGCCTTCAGACATAGGCTCTATAGTATGCTATGTCGTGTATCCGACCGAAGTGTGCCTTGCCATGAGTCACTATAGTACAAGAATGATCCAGAATGGATCATTGGACAGCGTCAAAATTGTCCTTGGAGTAAATAAGGACATGTTTCTCATTATGGAGGTGATAAAGAGTTCGCGAAAGGTTACGCCGATGTAAGCTTTAACACCTATCCGAGTGACTCGAGTAGCAAACCGGATAATGATAGTGGAGCAACCATTTGGAATAGCTTCAAGTGGAGCGTGGAAGCAGCATTTATAATATGACCTAGAAATTTGTAGAAGCACACACGGATCTGAAAGGTTCGCACTCGCTGACTAAAACCCGCTGACTAAAACCTCTCACAAGCAAAACATGATCAAACCTCGTAACTCATTGAGTCTTAATCACATGATGATGTGAACTAGTTTACGCACACTAGTAAACTCTTTGGGTGTTGGTCACATGGCGATGTGACCTATCGTTGTT
>JAHIAM010021160.1:0-13379 GCA_021605205.1 Aegilops longissima | reverse complement strand
TGTCAGACCCCGATCCTAAGTCACACCGATCTAGCATGTAACACATCATATCACTTTGCGCCTCACGCACGGTATTCCCACGGTGTCGCTTACCATGGCCCGGACCGCTTATGCTTTTGGCTCACGATATGATAGTGTCGCTAGCATCCATATGACAAAGAACCCGGCCGACATGGCTAGTCGTGAACCCAAAGCGGCGCTTAACCTATGGGGACAGGCATACATGAATCACATCGAGCATGTCGGTCATCAACGATATATTCGGCTGTAGCACTGGCTAACAGACTCCGTATCCCGGCTGTAGCAGGCTAGGCAGACTCAATAACACCGCGTGACATTTCAAGGGATGTATATAGGAACGGCGAAACACATGCCGCCACCAAGTGTCCAAGCAGAGTGCTGGCTAGCAGACTCGTGAACCGGCAGAAGCGACTACTATCGCCGGAGGCACGAGACTACATTTCCCATATGAGAGGCTGCCAAGGATAAACAACTAGTTTGTCGGATCCCACACATACCAAGCATTTCAAACATGCACACATTATGCTCAATATGCGATATACAACATGGCATCACAACATAACTCTACGACTCAAATATTATTCATTAGGCCCGAGGAGCGAGATATTACAAACATGGGTCTCATGACCCAACACTCGAGCATACAAGTCAAAGCACAAGCGAAGCTAATCATGTCTCGAGTACGCATAACTATAAATGAAAAAGGCTGAGAAGCCCGACTATCTACCGATCCCGCCGAGGCACAAGATCGTAGCTGAGGTAACAAGCTAAATGTCAAGTCCACGGAACTACTAGCGAGACCGACGCCTCTCGCAAAACATAAAATAAACAAACGTGAGTACAATTGTACTCAGCAAGACTTACATCGATCTAACTACATATGCATCATTATCAAAAGGGGTGGTGGAGTTTGACCGCAGCAAGCCAGCTTTGACTCGTGGCTATCCCGAACTACGATCGCAAGTAACTCTTTGAGGTGGCACACGAGTCCACATATTCACCATGGCAATACACCACTATGGACCCGCCCCGCCTCCCTACGAGAACACCATCCATAGCACTCACGCTTATCTTGCGATTTTAGAGTATCCACTTTCACTTGTCTATGAACTGATATAGGCAACCCAGAAGTCCTTCTCCGTGGACACGGCTATTCAATAGATCATAATAAACCCCGCAGGGTGTACTTCTTCACACACGCTCACCACTTACCGCCACACGACATGTACTGCAACCTTCAAGCGGAAGCCCAACGTGGTGTCGGCCACGGCCTACCTAAACACTCAAGTCCCTAGTCCAGTTTATCGCCTATTCGGTTCCATCCGCAGGAGTCCGCCGAGGTTTCCCATACAGCCCCGAACGATGTGTGCAGGGTTCCCAGATACCAAACGGGCACTGCACACCGGGCCACGGTGCCACCGCAACACAACCCACCCCTAAGGTCAGCGCTATGCGCCCCCAAAGATGCTACAAACACCGTAAACTACTTGCAACTCCCTGACCGAGGACAAGGGTGGTTAAGAAGCCGAGAGGGTCAATTAAGGATCCCAATGCGTGGTAGTAACTGCTTCATGGATCACAAACACGTAACTCAGTTCCCGAGGACGATTTCAATGAGACAACCCACCATGTACTCCTACATGGCCTCTCACCGCTACTTTTTACCAAATCGTGTTCACACACTTAGCTCACACACAATAGGACATGTTCATAACAATTCCAATTCATTCCCGATGAATCGACCCACTCAACTCTAAGCAAAGAGCAGTGCATGACAAACAAGCATAAATGAGTAGGCACAACATGGCTCAAACAATTCCTACCATGCTAGTGGGTTTCATCTAATTATCGTGGAATGACAGTCATGCAAAGGATCAAGGGGTTCAGCTACCGCAGCAAGTAACACATGAGTCGTTGTTGTCCTAATGCAGTAAAATAGAGCAGGAGCGAGAGAGGGATTATATCGAATGAACAAGGGGTTTTGCTTGCCCGGCACTTCAAGATAATATAGTTCTTCATCGGTGTCATCGAACTCATCGCTTGTGACGCCGCTCACCGGAGGGGACAATTACCGCAAACAAGAGAGAACACAATCAATGCAATGCACATTCACATGAATGACATGTCATATTAAGGTACTGAATTCACCTAATGCAATAATAATCCGTTAGTTGACGGGAATTCAAACAAGGTTGAACTCCAACTCCAAATGCTATTTCATAAATTACCCTAATCATGATTGATCCTATTCAGTGATGTTAACTTGTTCAAACATGCATGATCATGGCATAAACAGATTCTTCATATTTTTCTGATCATTTTCATATATAAATTATTTCCATCCGAAGTTACGGTTGAATTTATATGATTTTTAGAAGTTTGGGGTATATTCTCGAATTTCCCGACTTATATTAAATGAGAAATGATATTGCGCCAAAGATTACGCCACTATGACGCCAAGCGTCAATCAAGGGCGGTCCAGGTCAAACCCTGACCTGTGGGTCCCGAAAGTGTCGTTGTTCAACTAACTAACCTAGCTTAGTTAGTACTAATCTAACTTAATTAGCGCAAGGGCCCGCATGTCGCTGAGGGAGAGGGGAAGTCAAACCGGCAAGGTCAACCCACGCCGGTCAAGGTCACGGACGCCGCGCTTAGCAGCGGCGAGCGCGACGCTGCGGCGAGAGTGATTTTTGTTATTCCGCCACCAAATGGGTCGCGAGGGTACCTAGGAGTAGCCGGGAGGAGCCAAGCTCTTGGTGGGTTAGCCGGGTCGGGTGGCTGGATCGACGGGCGGCGAGCTCCAAGGCGGCGGCCGGAGTTCGGTTTGGTCGGGTTTGATGCCACGGTGCACGGAGGAGAAGCTGATGGGCTAGGTGGCATCCGCGGGCCACCGTAAACACGCTGGTGCCACGGGTTCGAGCAGAGGGGCTCGAGCTGCCGAGCCTGCCGGCAATGGCGGCCGGGCGACCTGGTGCCAAGGGCGGCGGCTGGGCGCGCGAGGGAGAGAGATGAGGGGAAACGACGGCGAGCTCACAGGAGGTCGGGCAAGCTCACTGCCGGGAGGCCGGATGGCGCCGAATTGCCGATGGAGTCCGCGGCCGCAGCCGGGAAGACGACTGGGCGGCGATGTAGGGCCTCCGGCCGCAGACGGCGGGAGATTCAGGGTGGCGAGGCGGGCTCAGGGCGGAATAATCGGCCGTGGGAGGTCGGTGGCCGTGGTGGAGCCTGCCGGGGCGTGCAGCCTGCTCGTGAGCTCGGGAGAAGAGGGCCAGGGGAAAGAGAGGGAACAAATAATGAGGAAGAGGAGCGAGGGGGTTCGGGAGGCGCGTGGCGCCTCCCAAGGCCGAGGGGGAGCCAGCAAAGCAAAGCAGTGGAGGAGGTGGCGAGCTCAAGGCTGTCGCCAGAAACCTCCTCCGCCATCGGGCAGAGGTAGGCGACGAGCGGTGAGGCGGTTGGTGGCTGGGCCACCTGGCCCGAGGGGGGAAACTGGCTGGGTGGGCTGCAGTAATCGCCGTGAGCGCCTCCTTTAATCCCATTTCTATTTTCTGTTTTCTATTTTGTTTGCTCTGCTTTTAGTTTAGTAAAATACTAAACCATTTTATAAAATCCTCGAAGATAATTATGTGGCTGGAACTAAAGTGTACTGCATCACATAAATGTCCCAGAATTATTGGACATATATTAAGTATATATAAAATATATTTCCAATGCAAATAGTTATTGAATTAATTCAAAGGCCCAAAATAAAATGTTTCAATACTCCAAAATTATTGGTTTGAATTTTATTCTTGCCAATAATTTTTTAAAGCTGAAAAGGAACATTTCTTGGAAACATTTGAAGCAATTTTTAATGTTGATCATTTATTTTAAATGATTCCCGAGGCTCTCCAATTCCCCAATTCAAATTTAAAGGAAATTTAGACATGATGCATGGATGCAAGAAAATCAAGCTTAGGGCTGATCTGGGCTTTGATACTCACCCTCACTAAACAAGAATCTCGCCGAGATTCAAGACGGAGGTAAGAGGAAAAGGGAGTCACAAACTATCACAATCTTCATGATCCATTTGCCCTTCTCAAGATGTTGATTCATTCCATCATCTTAGTCTTGACGCCTTCGAGATCTTCACCGACACGACAACGGAGAGAGGGGGGGGGGGGAAACTCTACATGATTCGATCTTCACGAAGATCAAGTAAACATGATCGACTCACAGGCTGAGACGGTGACACATCTCGAGTTGAGACACCAAACACATCGAGAGGGATGGAAGAACAAAGGACGGGGTTTGATTGGTGGCAACAATTCCACGCTTAGGGAGATGGTGGATGGTGTCAAGGTGGCGAGGAAATATTTACCATGATTCAATAACGGGCACCTCGAGAAAGGTGACGAAGAACTATTCCCTTAAGGCAAGAAGAATTACTTTTGATCCATAGATCATTGAACTCTTATACCAGCCTAAGGCAATCATAAGCTTATCATTTGGTGGAATGCAAGGAATGGTACACCCGGACTAGAATGGATGATGTGGACTACCTTGTTGAAGACAACGCAATGGATGATTTTGCTTATCGTCGGAGGTGGAGGGGACCCATGGTAAGTCCACTTTGAGGATGATCTTGAATGAAGTTACTAAGAAGGCAGCCCATAGAAATTGGCACAATGGGGTATAAGCTGGGAACGAAATGCAACTGCTCGAATGTTCCAACCATCATATCTCGCCTGAGATTCAGATCCGATTGGTGATGGGATACTTCAGACTCAAGATGTCCGAAAAGGAAAGGTTGCAACACAAATCGACGAGAAGACGCTATGAGATTCTCGTGAATGAACCAAGGTAGTAAGCTCCAAAGCATGAGCGGTTCTCACATAAACAGTGAACATGTTGTCCCTGACAAACATGGCCACGTGGTAGTCTTATAATAAAACACTACCGAAGTTCGTGGGGAACCATAATCGAGGATATCAAGTCTCTACGCAAGTCCATGGATTAGATCCCAAGCATAGACTTCTTTCCTTGAGCAAATCAATCGCTGGCTTGGTGTGCTAGGAATACATATAGAATGAAGGTTGCAAGTCTCTGTGCTACGTAATACTTCGCACATATGCATGACTCGACTTGGGATGATTCCAAGGAAACAACCAAACCTTTCTCAAATTCATGGCGGCAACTTGCACCTAATGCACGTGAATTAGAGGAAGTCACTTCTTCCATCCAAGCATAAGCTTTATGAACTAAACACAAAGAAATGTTTACACAAGTTTCCAACACTAGGTTGATGTTCGACATGACTCATGGGGAGACAAAATGCTACCGATGGGCTCAACAGCAACTCATCGGAATTTCCATATCACCGACTTCCACCATCATGTGAACACGGTGATAGCATTGGTCGCACTAAAAGATATAATGGTGTATGCTCGAGGATCAACCACGAGTAAAACAACATTACTTAATATCGTTGGTTATGATTTGACTTGACAATGGCCCATACTCAAATCAAAGAATTGGTAGGACAATAGGTCCAACAACTGATCACAAGGACCAATCGATGAAGATATCATCTTTCTTCAACACACACTACACAAGAATATCCCTTTGATCGAATCTGTTAGGCAAGCTTTTATCTTCCAACTCTCCAAGTTGTTGTCTAGCTTAACCAACTAGCTCAGGGTATCCCACACAGATTCTGGAGAAGGGTGGTTCACAAGAACCCAACTTGATCACGAGCCCAACATAACAAGGAAACAACCCGGTAACACTTCCAAGAAGATATTTGGAAAGTCACGAACCACCGTATGTTACTAAGCTCGAGAGCAATCTTGCCTTTGAGGGCAAGACGATATTATCAAATGAGTGAGGACTAGACAAGATCCTAACTCATCAATCGAAATGTGCACCAGAAATAAGGACTAGGTAGCACGATCAATCTTAGGATGATGGTTTAATGACCAACACGCTAAGAATGAGAATATTGTCCATTCACTACCAAGCAACAAGTTGCTCGGGGTATTGATTTCACACATCACAATTCACTTGTCGGCTTCCGTTGCATCAACACGGAACCGAGAAATGAACAATGATGGTGAGAAGTATCACCGCATCAAGAATTCCTAGGAGGTTGTGCAATTCCCATGACATTCTTGACATAAGATGGCAATATTTCAGGTAGAACAGATTCAAAAGCTGAATTGGCATTTTGATCTCATGGATACAACTACTTTGACCCAATCCTAGAAATGGATGAGGTACTAGAGTTTGTTTCTCCTAGTCATTCCGGAATAGAATGGCTTGACGGACCACAAGGATAATAGGCATTGATGACGAATGCACGACTACTCCTGTCTATCAATTGATAGACGAAGGTCGGAGTACAACTAAAAAGAGCAACTCAAAGGAACATATAATTTTCTGAGTTGTGGATGCACAGATTAGTATGTCGAGCAAGCTCAACATTTCTTACGGATAACCCATGCAGAAAGGTAGAACTGGCAGAGTCACAATATGGATGGAGAACTCCTCAAGAGCACTCTTATTGTGATGTTTTGATTCAACAAGGAACTTCTGCCATAAACGGTTCGTAGTATTTGGAAGAAGGAAATACCACGGACCTTGAGGACTATCGCAAGGTTACTAATATCCTAAGGAACTAGCAAATACTAACCACATGAGATAAGTAGGGTGAATCTCGGGTTCAGAAACCCAGGAATAGAATGCCTACTACTAAATGGCATCACGGGATGCTTCCGAAAATGATGGCCAGAATCATCACACTTGGGATACAAAAGCATTGCTAAATTGCTAGGTGACTTCCTAAACATCTAGGGTCATAATAATAGTTCCAACCTATATGTCAAGGCAATAAATTACCCCAACGCACCGGTTAGTGTGCTTATTCTGACCAAAAAGGGCATCGGGAACAGAAAGAAAGGATTTGCAAATGCATCAGACTATTTAGAGACCTGATGACTTTGACAAGATAACGATCGTAAATGCTCAAAAGATTTGAGACATCATGCAAAATGGTGGCATAACCACTCAACAACATCATAACAAGATTCGAGATCAACAGCTATCATTCGTAAATAGTAGGAACTGAACTGGGATTAAAACCAACAATCTTAAAAGTCTATGGATTAGTAACACGCCATCCTAATAGATAGATGAGAAGCCTAGTTCTTAAACCCCAGAGAAGAGAAGAGGATGACTCAGATCAAGGCCATGAGGTATAAGGAGTAAAAGAGCCTTACGCTCCTTCCACAATCAATTCCCTTACATAACTAAAGCATTTCTAGACACAACTTCACCAGTTTGGCTTGGTAATCCCACAGCAACAAAGCTCGATACCAACGCTGTCAGACCCCGATCCTAAGTCACACCGATCTAGCATGTAACACATCATATCACTTTGCGCCTCACGCACGGTATTCCACGGGTGTCGCTTACCATGGCCCGGACCGCTTATGCCTTTTGGCTCACGATATGATAGTGTCGCTAGCATCCATATGACAAAGAACCCGGCCGACATGGCTAGTCGTGAACCCAAAGCGGCGCTTAACCTATGGGGACAGCATACATGAATCACATCGAGCATGTCGGTCATCAACGATATATTCGGCTGTAGCACTGGCTAACAGACTCCGTATCCCGGCTGTAGCAGGCTAGGCAGACTCAATAACACCGCTGTGACATTTCAAGGGATGTATATAGGAACGGCGAAACACATGCCGCCACCAAGTGTCCAAGCAAGAGTGTCATTAGCAGGACTCGTGAACCGGCCAGAAGGACTACTATCGCCGGAGGCACGAGACTACATTTCCCATATGAGAGGCTGCCAAGGATAAACAACTAGTTTGTCGGATCCCACACATACCAAGCATTTCAAACATGCACACATTATGCTCAATATGCGATATATAACATGGCATCACAACATAACTCTACGACTCAAATATTATTCATTAGGCCCGAGGAGCGAGATATTACAAACATGGGTCTCATGACCCAACACTCGAGCATACAAGTCAAAGCACAAGCGAAGCTAATCATGTCCGAGTACGCATAACTATAAATGAAAAAGGCTGAGAAGCCCGACTATCTACCGATCCCGCCGAGGCACAAGATCGTAGCTGAGGTAACAAGCTAAATGTCAAGTCCACGGAATTACTAGCGAGACCGACGCCTCTCTCGCAAAACATAAAATAAGCAAACGTGAGTACAATTGTACTCAGAAGACTTACATCGATCTAACTACATATGCATCATTATCAAAAGGGGTGGTGGAGTTTGACCGCAGCAAGCCAGCTTTGACTCGTGGCTATCCTGAACTACGATCGCAAGTAACTCTTTGAGGTGGCGCAGACGAGTCCACATATTCACCATGGCAATACACCACTATGGACCCGCCCCGCCTCCCTACGAGAACGCCATCCATAGCACTCACGCTATCTTATGCGATTTTAGAGTATCCACTTTCACTTGTCTATGAACTGATATAGGCAACCCAGAAGTCCTTCTCCGTGGACACGGCTATTCAATAGATCATAATAAACCCCGCAGGGTGTACTTCTTCACACACGCTCACCACTTACCGCCATTACACGACATGTACTGCAACCTTCAAGCGGAAGCCCAACGGGTGTCGGCCACGGCCTACCTAAACACTCAAGTCCCTAGTCCAGTTTATCGCCTATTCGGTTCCATCCGCAGGAGTCCGCCGAGGTTTCCATACAGCCCCGAACGATGTGTGCAGGGTTCCCGAGATACCAAACGGGCACTGCACACACGGGCCACGGTGCCTACCGCAACACAACCCACCCCTAAGGTCAGCGCTATGCGGCGGCCCCAAAGATGCTACAAACACCGTAAACTACTTGCAACTCCCTGACCGAGGACAAGGGTGGTTAAGAAGCCGAGAGGGTCAATTATGATCCCAATGCGTGGTAGTAATCTGTTTCATGGATCACAAACACGTAACTCAGTTCCCGAGGACGGTTTCAATGAGACAACCCACCATGTACTCCTACATGGCCTCTCACCGCTACCTTTACCAAATCGTGTTCACACACTTAGCTCACACACAATAGGACATGTTCATAATAATTCCAATTCATTCCCGATGAATCGACCCGACTCAACTCTAAGCAAAGAGTGCATGACAAACAAGCATAAATGAGTAGGCACAACATGGCTCAAACAATTCCTACCATGGTAGTGGGTTTCATCTAATTATCGTGGAATGACAGTCATGCAAAGGATCAAGGGGTTCAGCTACCGCAGCAAGTAACACATGAGTCGTTGTTGTCCTAATGCAGTAAAATAGAGCAGGAGCGAGAGAGTGATTATATCGAATGAACAAGGGGTTTTGCTTGCTCGGCACTTCAAGATAATATAGTTCTTCATCGGTGTCATCGAACTCATCGCTTCAGACATCGCTCACCGAGGGGACAATTACCGCAAACAAGAGAGAACACAATCAATGCAATGCACATTCACATGAATGACATGTCATATTAAGGTACTGAATTCACCTAATGCAATAATAATCTGTTAGTTGAAGTGGAATTCAAACAAGGTTGAACTCCAACTCCAAATGCTATTTCATAAATTACCCTAATCATGATTGATCCTATTCAGTGATGTTAACTTGTTCAAACATGCATGATCATGGCATAAACAGATTCTTCATATTTTTCTGATCATTTTTCATATATAAATTATTTCCATCCGAGTTACGGTTGAATTTATATGATTTTTAGAAGTTTGGGGTATATTCTGGAATTTCGTGACTTATATTAAATGAGAAAATGATATTGCGCCAAAGATTAAGGCCACTATGACGCCGGCGGTCAATCATGGCGGTCCAGGTCAAACCCTGACCTGTGGGTCCCGAAAGTGTCGTTGTTCAACTAACTAACCTAGCTTAGTTAGTACTAATCTAACTTAATTAGACGGGGGGCCCGCATGTCGCTGAGGGAGAGGGGAAGTCAAACCGGCAAGGTCAACCCACGCCGTCAAGGTCACGGACGCTGGCGCTTAGTCACGGCGAGCGACGCGCGGCGAGAGTGATTTTTGTTATTCCGCACTAAATGGGTCGCGAGGGTACCTAGGAGAAGCCGGGAGGAGCCAAGCTTTGGTGGGTTAGCTGGGTCGGGTGGCCGGATCGACGGCGGCGAGCTCCAAGGCGGCGGCCGGAGTTCGGTTTGGTCGGGTTTGATGCCACGGCACGGAGGAGAAGCCGATGGGCTAGGTGGCATCCGCGGCCACCGTAAACACGCTGGTGCCACGGGTTCGAGCAGAGGGGCTCGAGCTGCCGAGCCTGCTTGCAATGGCGGCCGGGCGACCTGGTGCCAAGGGGCGGCGGCTGCTGTGGCGCGAGGGAGAGAGATGAGGGGAAACGACGGCAGCTCACAGGAGGTCAAGGCAAGCTCACCACCTGGGAGGCCGGATGGCGCCGAATTGGCCGATGGAGTCCGGCGGTCAGAGCCGGGGAAGACGACTGGGCGGCTATGTAGGGCCTCCCGTCGCGGTGACGGCGGGAGATTCAGGTGGCGAGGCGGGCTCAGGGCGGAATAACGGGCCGTGGGGAGGTCGGTGGCCGTGGTGGAGCTCTGCCGGTGGCGGCAGCCTGCTCGGTGAGCTCGGGAGAAGAGGGCCAGGGGGAAAGAGAGGGAACAGCGAATGAGGAAGAGGAGCGAGGGGGTTCGGGAGGCGCGGGCGCCTCCCAAGGCCGAGGGGAGCCAGCAAAGTAGCAGGAGGAGGTGGCGAGCCGGCGCTGTCGCCAGAAACCTCCTCCCGCCACCGGGCAGAGGTAGGCAACGAGCGTGAGGCGGTTGTGGCTGGGCCACCGGGCCAGCGAGGGGGGAATCACCGGTGGGCTGCGCAAGTAATCGCCGTGAGCGCCTCCTTTAATCCCATTTCTATTTTCTGCTTTTCTATTTTGTTTGCTCTCGCTTTTAGTTTAGTAAAATACTAAACCATTTTATAAAATCTCGAAGATAATTATGTGGCTGGAACTAAAGTGTACTGCATCACATAAATGTCCTGTAATTATTGGACATATATTAAGTATATATAAAATATATTTCCAATGCAAATAGTTATTGAATTAATTCAAAGGCCCAAAATAAAATGTTTCACACTCCAAAATTATTGGTTTGAATTTTATTCTTGCCAATAATTTTTAAAGCTGAAAAGGAACATTTCCTTGGAAACATTTGAAGCAATTTTTAATGTTGATCATTTATTTTAAATGATTCCCGAGGCTCTCCAATTCCCCAATTCAAATTTAAAGGAAATTTAGACATGATGCATGGATGCAAGAAAATCAAGCTAGGGCTGATCTGGGCTGTGACACCAGGTCCATTTATGGATCCAGAGGACACACCCGCCGAGGGACTATGGTCACCAAAATGATTATGCTAATCGAATACCAGTCCGAATAAACACCGGACACAACAACAGCCGACGCATGCCACAACACGCCCAGACAGAGGGGCTGCTCACCCCGTGCTTTACCAAAGAAGCATCGACTATGAATTTCCAGTGGCTTTAAACCTGTGAACATAGAGGCATACGACGGAACGCATGCACCTGTGTGTCCTGGATTGAGCATTTTATCCTGCATATACATATGGCTCGTGGGGATGACCTCCACGCCATCAAATACCTTCCTCAAACCGAAGGGACCAGCCCGACACTGGTTGAAAAGCCTCCCAAAATTCAATTGGGAGTTGGGAGGAACTCGAGGAAGCCAGTCCAATTTTCAAGGGACCTATGTCCGCCTCCGGATGCCGACGATTTAAGTCACATAATCCAACAACCGTGAGAGTCCGCAAACTTTGGAACAAATTCTCACTAAGAAAAACCAAATTGTCGATTGTTCGGACCAAGCTTTAGTGGCATTCAAACACAAAGATCCGGATTAGTGGTTTCTGTACACCTCGCCAAGAAAAGCCGAGGACAATGGCAGCATTAATGAGCCTCATGACCCGCTTATGCTGGTGAGGATAGTGCAGCCCAGAAGGCACCAAACCCAACACATCCAAATAAGGGATGGCAATGGGAAGCCACGACGTAATAAACACAAACGCCAAAACAAGGAAGAGAGCCCGATAACACAACAGTTCATGCCGGATTTAGGGCTTTCGACCTGAGCAAGCAAAAGAAGCCATTTAAAGGCAAGAAAGAGGGACCGTCTGTCTGAATAGAGTCCTAGACAGACTATGCCAAATTCATGGCACTTCGACAAACTGCAGAAACCACACGACAGAGAGTGCTGGGTATTCAAGCAGCGGCAAATTAAATGCCAACACAAGGGAAGGGAACACTAAGTGAAGACGAGGATGAACCTCGCCACCAACACGGGGGACAGAAAAATTTCGCCAGAGGTTAAAACAAGGAACATGATCCACGCGACTCACACATCCATGAGAAGGCATGAACGCCGATAGAGACGCCGCCGATATAGAGCCCATCGTACTCACACCTAACCACCGGACGCCTTATCCGATCACCTTCGATCACCGGACGGTCGAACTAGTATTTGGTGCGGAGGATCAAAGGCCTTGGTGCTTGACCCAATAATCAACAGATACCATCTCACCCAATCCTATGGACGGCGCGCAAGTCTCAATTTAATATATGAGGACATCGTCCGCAGGATGGGGATAGACCCATCCAGACTAACCAAAGCAACACCACTTTTGAAGGGTGATACCAGCGAAGCCCACATCGTGGGCTCCGCCATACCGCAGGTAACATTCGCTCTCCAGTCAACTCTAGAAGTTAAGAGCTACTCTTCATCATCGCACCCTTCCAAAGCAACTATCATGCATTGCTCAAGAACACCTTCGCCCGCTTCAACACATTGCCACACTATGGCTAGCTTACACTCAAGATGCCCGTCCACGGGCGCCATCACGTTAGAGGAATCATAGAGCCCTTCACGCCTAGAGGAACTCATGACGGCCCTAGCGGTCGGACTATAAGCGCCTCCCATATCGTAAAAACATGACGGTCATTAAGACCACTGTACACGGTTAGACATGTCCGTCACTGGATAAAATTTAATCAGGCACCGTGATATGTAATCCCATAGTGGACACCAAGGGCTATACATATTTAATACAGCCCCACACTTGGCTCAACCTTATTGGCAGGCCAACATCTTACATTTTACTATCCATCGTGATACTTACGCTTGTACTCTCCTACAGTTTTCTTTTTTCACAGACAACATTCAGCTGATACCCTTCCGTGATACTGCACAACGGAGAGAAAGGCGCAGAGGTGCAGCAGGCCCTGCTCAACAGGTTTCTTTTTAGATTAAGCATCTGTAAACCTTTTCTATTGCC
>JAHIAM010021155.1:0-14273 GCA_021605205.1 Aegilops longissima | reverse complement strand
AAATATTTATAGAAATTTTCATGTTACTAAATTACCTCTCGTTATGTTGAGATTGCTATTGTTCCTTTCCCTCCTTGCATATGCTAGTTTTTGCTTGCTACGATAATTTGTTGTATTATATGCCTATGCATAGAAATATGTTAGACTTAAGTGTGTTTGTCACGTTTTATGATGCCTTTGTGCCTCAATTTTGTCTTTCTTGTGAGCATCATTGAAATCCAATCTAGCTAAAAAGGCTTTAAAGAAAAGCGCTTGTTGGAGACAACCCAATATTTTTCCTTGCTGATAAGTAATAAATATTTGTTCTAGCCTCTGTAAGATGTGTTTTTATGTTTTAATTAGTGTTTGTGCCAAGTTATACCAATAGGATCTTCTTGGATGATAGTTGTTTGATCTTGCTGTAATTTCAAGAAACTTTCTGTTCACGAAAACAATTCTTAAAAACACCAGAAGGTGATAAAATAGTGATTCCAATTGATGCTGATCAATAAACAAATTTCCTAGGTTTTCCTATTTTGGCTAATTGTTTGGAGTTCCAGAAGTTTTGTTAGTTACACATTACTACAGACTGTTCTGTTTTTGACAGATTCTGTTTTCGTGTGTTGTTTGCTTATTTTGATGAATCTATGGCTAGTAAAATAGTTTATAAACCATAGAGAAGTTCAATACAGTAGGTTTAACACCAATATAAATAAATAATGAGTTCATTACAGTACCTTAAAGTGGTCTTTTGTTTTTTTTGCTAATGGAGATCACGAGATTTTTGTTGAGTTTTGTGTTGTGAAGTTTTCAAGTTTTGGGTGAAATCTTTTGATGGATTATGGAACAAGGAGTGGCAAGAGCCTAAGATTGGGGATGCCCATGGAACCCCAAGATAATCGGGACACCAAAATCAAAGCTTGGGGATGCCCGAAGGCATCCCTTTCGCCTTACTTCCATCGGTAACTTTACTTGAGCTATATTTTATTCACCACATGATATGTGTTTTGCTTGGAGCGCCTTGTATGATTTGAGTCTTTGCTTTTAGTTTACCACAATCATCCTTGCTGTACACACCTTTTGAGAGAGCCAACATGATTTGGAATTTGTTAGAATACTCTATGTGCTTCACTTATATCTTTTGAGCTATATAGTTTTGCTCTAGTGCTTCACTTATATCTTTTAGAGCACGTGGTGGATTTGTTTTATAGAAACCATTGATCTCTCATGCTTCACTTAGATTATTTTGAGAGTCTTAAATTGCATGGTAATTTTCTTAAATAATCCTAATACACTTGGTATTCAAGATTTGTAAAACTTTCTTATGAGTGCGTTGAATACTATGAGAAGTTTGATGCTTGATAATTGTTTTGAGATATGAAGATGGTGATATTAGAGTCATGCTAGTTGAGTAGTTGTGAATTTGAGAAATACTTGTGTTAAAGTTTGTGATTCCCTAGCATGCACGTATGATGAACCGTTATGTGATGAAGTCGGAGCATGATTTATTTATCGATTGTCCTCCTTATGAGTGGCGGCCGGGGACGAGCGATGGTCTTTTCCTACCAATCTATCCCCCTAGGAGCATGCGCGAAATACTTTGCTTTGATAACTTGTAGATTTTTGCAATAAGTATATGAGTTCTTTATGACTAATGTTGAGTCCTGGATTATAGCACTCTCACCTTTCCACCATTGCTAGCCTCTCTAGTACCAGAACTTTCCGCCGCAATACATCCACCATATACCTTCCTCAAAACAGCAACCATACCTACCTATTATGGCATTTGCATAGCCATTTCGAGATATATTGCCATGCAACTTTCCACTGCTCCATTTATTATGACACGCCCATCATTGTCATATTGCTTAGCATGATCATGTAGACATCGATTTGTGGCAAAGCCACCGCTCATAATTCTTTCGACATGTCACTCATGAATCATTGCATATCCTGTACATCACGGAGGCATACACATAGAGTTATATTTTGTTCTAAGTATCGAGTTGTAATTGTTGAGTTGTAAGAAATAAAAGTGTGATGGTCATCATTTTTAGAGCATTGTCCCAAGTGAGGAAAGATGATGGAGACTATGATTCCCATAAGTCGGGATGAGACTCGAACTAAAAAATAAAAAAGAAAAGAGGCCATAAAAAGAGAGAAGGCCTAAATAAAAAAGATAGAAAAGAGAGAAGGGACAATGTTACTATCCTTTTACCACACTTGTGCTTCAACGTAGCACCATGATCTTCATGATAGAGAGTCTCCATTTTGTCTCCTTCATATACTAGTGGGAATTTTTCATTATAGAACTTGGCTTGTTATTCCAATGATGGGCTTCTCAAATTGCCCTAGGTCTTCGTGGAGCAAGTTAGTTGGATGCACACCCACTTAGTTTCTTTTGTTGACCTTTCATATACTTATAGCTCTAGTGCATCCGTTGCATGGCAATCCCTACCACTCACATTGATATCTATTGATGGGCATCTCCATAGCCCGCTGATACGCCTAGTTGATGTGAGACTATCTTCCCTTTTGTGTTCTCCACAACCACCTTCTATTCCACCCATAGTGCTATATCCATGGCTCACGCCATGTATTGCGTGAAGATTGAAAAAGTTTTGAGAATGTCAAAAGTATGAAACAATTGCTTGGCTTGTCATTGGGGTTGTGCATGATTTAAATACTTTGTGTGGTGAAGATAGAGCATACGCACTATATGATTTTGTAGGATAACTTTCTTGGCCATGTTATTTTGAGAAGACATGATTGCTTTGTTAGTATGCTTGAAGTATTATTATTTTATGTCAATATGAACTTTTGTCTTGAATCTTTCGGATCTGAATATTCATACCACAATTAAGAAGAATTACATTAAAATTATGCCAAGTAGCACGCATCAATTTTTTTATCATTTACCTACCGAGGACAGCAGGAATTAAGCTTGGGGATGCGGATACGCTCCAATGTATCTATAATTTTGATTGCTCCATGCTATATTATCTACTGTTTTGGACCATATTGGGCTTTATTTTCCACTTTTATATTACTTTTGGGACTAACCTATTAACCGGAGGCCCAGCCTTAATTGCTGTTTTTGCCTATTTCGAGTTTCAAGAAATGGAATATCAAACGGAGTCCAAACGGAATGAAACCTTCGGGAACACGATTTTCTCCGAACATGATCCAGAGACTTGGACCCCTCAAGAAATCCAGGAGGTGGCCACGAGGGTGGGGGGCGCCTCCGTGGGCCCCCATTGCTCCACCGACGATTCTTCCTCCATATATACCCACGCATTCCGAACGATCGACACGGAGCCAAAACCTAATTCCACCACCGCAATTTCAGATCCACGAGATCCCATCTTGGGGCCTGTCCTGAGTTCCGAGGGGGCATCCATCACGGAGGGCTTCTACGCCAACACCATAGCCTCCGATGAAGTGTGAGTAGTTTACCTCGACCTTCGAGTCCATAGTTAGTAGCTAGATGGCTTCTCTCTTTTGGATCTCAATACAATGTTCTCCCCTCTCCGGAGATCTATTCGATGTAATCTTCTTTATGTGTGTTTGTTGAGACCGATGAATTGTGGGTTTATGATCAAGATTATCTATGAGCAATATTTGAATCTTCTCGAATTCTTTTATGTATGATTGGTTATCTTTGCAAGTCTCTTCAATTATCCGCTTGGTTTGGCCAACTAGATTGGTAGTTCTTGCAATGGGAGAAGTGCTTAGCTTTGGGTTCAATCTTATGTGTCCTTTTGCAGTGATGAGGGGCAGCAAGGCACGATTTTATTGTTGCCATCGAGGATAACAAGATGGGGTTTTTATCATATTGCATGAATTTATCCCTCTACATCATGTCATCTTGCTTAAGGCTATTCGTTTCATTAACTTAATACTCTAGATGCATGCTAGATAGCTGTTGATGAGTGGAGTAATAGTAGTAGATGTAGGGGAGTCGGTCACTTGTCTCTGACGTGATGCCTATATACATGATCATACCTAGATACTCTCATAACTATGCTCAATTCCCAATTGCTCAACAAGAATTGCTCACCCACCGTAAAATACTTATGCTCTTGAGAGAAGCCACTAGTGAAATCTATGGCCCCGGATCTATTCTCTATCATATTAATCTTCCACCATTTTATTATTGCTTTGCTTTTACTTTTTTATTTTTACTTTGCATCTTTATACCAAAAATACCAAAATATTATCTATCATCTCTATCGATCTCACTCCGTAAGTGACCGTGAAGGGATTGACAACCCCTAATCGCTGGTTGCGTGGAGCTATTTGTTTTGTGTAGGTACGAGGGACTCGCGTGGCCTCCTACTGGATTGATACCTTGGTTCTCAAAAACTGATGGAAATACTTACGCTACTTTGCTGCATCATCCTCTCCTCTTCGGGGAAATCCAACGCAAGCTCAAGAGGTAGCAGTATGCTCTAACTTGGCATGGTTATGTTGCTCATATCATGATAGTGTCTTGCATTGCTATGTCATTTGATTAGTTTAGACATGATTTGTGTGAATGCCACTGCTTAGTGCCTAATTACATATATGTGAATTATGCATTGCCATCTTGTTGCAAGACATTATATATGTGAATTATGCAATGCTATCTTGTTGCAAAGGCATTATATATGTGAATTATCCAATGCCATGTTGTTTAGCCAATCATCATGTATGTGAATTATATCATGCTATCATTTTTTGTACCACGTGGTTCCATTTGTTGACAACATTTGTATATTCAACTACTTTCCTGTGCATCAGCCATTTGAAGCGGCGATGGAAGTATCTCAGTGAAAACAAGGTATTCAGAGCGAAATGCTACCCGGGCGATATCTTGTTGGTTACGAGAGCTCCTCGAGGAGGATTCGAGACTAATCACCAGTCCTATTTCCTCGAGGTCTATGCTCAAACTTCAGGGTTATATTACCCATGTCATGCATGTTGTCTTGCATTGCTTAGTTTTTACATCATATATGGATTGCCATCGCACTGCTACTATATAAATCATATATTTGAATTATATTATGCCATCATGTTTACATACATAGTATATATCTGAATTATGGCATGGCAACTCTTTTAATAAAGACATCGATAGTTATATCATCCCATCCTGTTTAGTGTTTCAACATCATATTTTGAATTATGTCATTCTATCTGTGAATTATATCATGCTATCATGTTTCCATAGGCGGCATGTATGTGAATTATGGCATGCCAACCTATTTAATAAACACATTATATAGTTATATCATGTCATCCCATTTACATAGTCATCATATTGTGAATTATGGCAGCCACACCCTCCCGGATGAACAGACTCCGCTTCACCGTAGCGCCAACACAAGTCTATTTCTCGATTTGGTACGCCACACCCTCCCGGTCAACAGACCTGCTTCACCGTAGGAGGTCCGCTTCTCCGTTTTAGGACGCTGCATCCTCCCGATGAATAGGATCCCTTCCACCATGGTCGGTCGAACACAAGGCCGCTTTCTCCGTTTCGCGGTATGCCGTGTCGGTCAAACCGCGGATCTCAAAAGGGGTCCCGAATCGAGGCTCAGGCGGATGGTAACAGGAGACAAGGGACACGATGTTTTTACCAGGTTTGGGCCCTCTCGATGGAGGTAAAACCCTACTCCGCTTGATTAATATTGATGATATGGGTAGTACAAGAGTAGATCTACCAAAGATCGTGAGGCTAAACCCTAGAAGCTAGCCTATGGTATGATTGTTGTTCCTACGGATTAAAACCCTCCTTTATATAGATACCGGAGGGCTAGGGTTACACGAGTCGGTTACAAATGGGAGGAGATCTACATATCCAGACGCCAAGCTTGCCTTCCACGCCAAGGAAAGTCCCATCCACAACGGGACGTAAGTCTTTAATCTTGTATCTTCATAGTCCATGAGTCCAGCAAAGGTTATAGTCCGCCATCCGGACACCCCTAATCCAGACTCCTCAAGAGTCTCGAACCGGCTTCAATGACGAAGTCAGCGCGCAGATTGTCTTCGCATTGCAGGGGGTTCTCCTCCAATACTTCATAGAAGATTTTGAACACAAGGATAGTGTCCGACTGCAAAATAAGTTCCACATACCACCGCATGCAGAATAATATTTACAAAATCCAATCCGACGATTCCGCAGCGTGACATCACACCACGGCCAAGCCTTTATTCAATCGCTTTTATCGTCCCCACCAAAGACTTAGCGGCGGTTTCCGCACGCCTTGTCGCAGAGATCGTGTTCCTATTCCGATTCTCATCAAACGGGCGGTAATCCAACTTGCCATTAATTAACGATGCTTGGGAGATAAGCGAGTTTTACCAGCTGGTGGGGGCACATAGTTTCGTCCCCAATAAGGGGTAAGGATCCACCTTTCCATCTACGCCTTCTTCCTCCTTTGCTTATCCATTTTCACAAGACGAGCTCCAAACCCAAGTCCGACATCCCACCTCAACCCTGTCCAGAATGTCCGAGCGGAGGCAAGGATGGTCCCTCCGCACGGAGGGACACATCAGAAGCCGAGGGAGGCGATACTTGTCTAACGACATCGCAACCGCCTCCCTGCATAAGGGGCAGCTCATACCCACCCCTGTGCCCCATGAGAGGGTGGTGTTCCTCACCCATTTCCTCCTGGACTAGGTTTCCCACTTCACCATTTGTCCGGGGCTCATGTTCTACTACGGCCTGGATTTCCATGATCTGGCCCCAACTTCGCCCTCAACATCTCGGCGCTCATCGTCAGGCGAGGCCTTCCTCCGGATCAAGCCCCACTTCGCTTATGGCTGAAGACCTTCAATGTCAAGCCAAGGTAGTGGGCGGCCAGCAAGCGGAGGGCGGAGGCGCCATGGTGGGCAAGATGCCCAACGCTACATGGCTCGAGGGCCCTTCGTGGAGACCATAAAGGTGGCAATCGGGTGGTTCTACATCATCGAAGTCGCATGACCCGAATGGGCAAGTGGCTCCCAACTGATCTCGCATCCCCACACGGCTCACCTCCCAAGAGAAGGGCCTGGCTGGGGTAATTCGAAGAGCGGAGCGGACTCCAAACTCGGCCCAAGACCGTGGACAAAAAGGTTAAACTCACAACGTAGTCCAGTCATGCTCATCCGCCGGATCCTCCCGTGTCAACGAAGCTTTTTAACTTGTGGGAGTTCAACCTGCCCCAAGACCAAACTCTGACCAGTTTTGACACAATGCATGAGGATGCCGAAGGTGCTATTCATACGCCGAGGTTCCCTCCCATCACCGAGGATCGTGGATTCGGCAAGCGCCAAGCCGTAGTAAGCTTATTTTACCCTTTACGAGATACTTGTTTTTCATAGTTTGACTCTATGGGATCTAAGCTCCCATTCCTTTGATAGGAATGGCGAAGAAGACCGCATGATCGATCGCCCGCCCTTTGCCCAAGACTCAACCGACGCCCGCTGACGGAAGGGTTCCGACCTACGTGGTGCCGAGAAGAAGGCCAAGAAGAAGGCCACGGAACTCGAAGAGTTCCCGGCGCCTGGCGGTGTCGGATTCATCGTCCGATGACTCGAGGCGCACTCTCCCACGAAGACGAGAGGAGGAAGAAGAGGCCTCCCTCCAATGGGGGACGAGAAAGGAAGGCCGCCCTAACTGGGGGGCCGGAGGGTCCAAGAAGGAAGGACCTTCCTCCGACTACTTCCACCAACGCCGAACGGGCGAAGAGGAGGGCTATCCAAGCCCCGACAAAATCGTAAGTATCCGGATACAAGAATAACTCAATGCTCCTTTATTGCACAAGATCTTCCGACGCCGAGTATAATCATGCAGTCCGCCGCCCCACCGATGCTTCGTCGAGCGGAACTCTGGATTTGTCGGATGTGAATAGCCTTTCACTTCCGAATGCTACCTCCCTCATCCTACGACGATGCCAAGGTGGAGTCCCAAAGGGTCCAAGGAGAAGGTGGTCCTCAGAGGCGCGCAAGGCGACCTCCCGACTCGCACAAAGGAGATAAAACCCCAAGGGCTCCAAGTCCGCCCCGGGCCGACACCGCACCGGAACCTTCAACGGTTCTGACTCCGCAGCGGCCCCTAGTAAGAAGGGCAAGTTTACACACCGTGACCTCCGCCCAACCGGGGCACTGGATAATTTGCTGGAGGTGCTTAACGCGCCCATCGAGAGGAGCACCGCACTATTATGAGTGCGGTGATCCTAGTTCACCGCCAAGAGAGGGCTGATCGTCTGCCAGCCTTCTAACAAAGCTTTGAGGTATGTATTTAAGATATGTAAAAATATTAACGCAAGACAAAGCCCCGATTTCGTTGGTGTTCGGAAAGAAAAGCCAACGAGGATCAAAAGATATACGCAGGAGTCTAACATAAGTATGTCAATATGGGAATGCAGGGCGCCGTGACCTCTCGCCAGACCGACGGAGGTCGATGCATTGAAGGCAGCCTTGAGCGGTCCGAAACAGCTCGGCCTTGCCAAGAAGCAGCTCAAGACAAGGAAGGTAAGTAATACCATGTAAGTATATAAAAGATGTGGTTGCAAAAATGACAGGACTAACGTGAGTATTACAGGCCACAACCGAGGTGGCGACTCGAAGGAAGCGGTCCAAGGCCAAGACAAGCGGCCGTGGAGCGCACTGAGCGAGAAAAGGGGAGGCGCGGTGGCGGAGGACAGAAGAGCCTGCCTCGTGGAAAAACACGAGTTTGAGCTTGACTCAAAGACTCGGAGTCCGAGCCGCGCTTGAGAGCGCCTAAATCTGCCAAGGCCAAGCCCAAAAAGCCCTCCGAAATTGAGGCGATGAAGAAGATAGCTGGGTAAGGCATTCTTAATGCAAAGCAAGCACGTAAAGTGAATTACTTGTTACTTACCCGAGTCCGAGCTCTCCAGAGCATTCGCAGATCTTCCCCGCAAAGGTGTCCGACACGCGCATTCTACCGGCCGAGGAGGGAGCTCGACCGAGAAGGTGTTCGTCCCAAGATGTTGAGGCCGGACACCCGTGTTTTTGAGCCACCAGCAAGCAGCTGGTCGAGCTCCATAAGGTGGCCAACAGGCCATGAAGGGTCTCATAGTCCGGCCTGGGCCGGGAAGCCATGCCCGGAGCTACTTGGCCGGGAGGGGCTGGTGGATGCCCGCCCATGGCTTGAAGTCATCAAGGGCTCAGATGCATCAAGGTGCTCAGGGCCCTTGCCCGTGCTAAAGTGCACTGGGCAAGATGGACGCCGAGAAGCTTGTGACGATGGACCACCGCCGGGCAAGGAGCAACGCAAGCCCGAGATGTATTATGAGGGCGCCCCAAGGGTGCCGCCTTTATAGCGAATGAATGCTCCAAAGATGAATTTTTTAGTAAACTCGATTTGTGATCATGTACGCTATAAACTTGTTCATATGCCTAAGCAACACTTTTGAATTTAAAATATTACCTTTCAGGCGGCCGCTTATTAAATTTGAGAGATGGCAATATCGGCTCTCGCTGCCACGAAAGCTGGGTGTTTGGGATAAACTTGAGGCCTTTTTTCCCATTCTGGGTCCTTCGAGGGAGGCGCCAACACAACTAACAAGGCAATCGGACTATAATGCTTGAACACCTCACTTAGCCATAAATTCTATAATTTTAAATTTCGCAAAGCCCCTAGTATTCGAAGATCGAGTTCGGGCGCCATCCACGCCTAGGTCGGACAAAGCCGACGCCGCCTAAGCGGCATAAGTCTTTAGGGACTCAAAACCTCTTGAACAGCACCAGCTCTCGCCTCTATCATGATGGTCAGTTTTAGCTTTTCCACTAAGGTGCTTAGCCCAGCTCAACGGGCACAATCACAAGGTTCTCCCGCTACCTTAGCCGATATAACGGAACGTAAGGTACCAAAACATGGGAGCCGGACAAACCCAACTATTGACCCAAGACATGATTCGAGCCGATGCATATAATGCTATAAGTTCGGTGCGACTTGTGAAAGTGTTCGATTTATCACATCGTATGTTGGGGTACTTATGCCCTGGTGTATTTGGCCGCACTAAAGTGTACGGGTGCAACATGTCACTAATGAACAATATAGATAAAAGGGAATGCAATAATAGACAAAAGCTATGTATTGTTTATTCAAAAGTCTCATGTAAAAGGTAATGATACAAATAGTGCGATAAGCAAGAGATGGGACTATTTGACATGTTCCTCCGTGGGCAAGTCATATGATATGTGAAACAAGTATACCGCTCTATAGAGACCACCGACACTGACGAAGCCGCCTCCTCGCTGTTGCATCGGTGTTCGGGCGATTGTACGCTGCATAAGCCTTCCGGAAAGTGGAGTCCTGAAGTAAGAAAAAAGAATGACAAAATCGGAGCCCCGGCGTTGAGCCGCATTTTGGGCATGTGGTCGTGCCCTCCCCTATGCCCATGGTATTTCCGAGCGAGTTATGTACGCCAGAGTAATGGTTTCGCAATTTCGCGAGGGTGGGTTAGCCGACTACGCTTGCTCGAACGCGCAGCGGTCTTGTTGTAGGTTACCCAGGCGCTTGACGGTGCCCGGACGCTTAATAGTCAGATCGAGAATTGCCTTGAGAGGCTGCTTTGTACTCCGCCGGAGGGGCCAGATGCTCCTCCGTCGAGAGAGCGTGTTTCCATTGACCGTAATTACTCCTTGAGGGCCTCGCATCTTGAGCTTGAGGTATGCGGAAAGGCACCACATTGAACTTTGCAAATGCGGTTCGCCTAGCAAAGGCGTGATAGCCATCATGAACGGGACTATGTCAAGATTAACCTCGCTTCGAAATTATCCGGGATCCAAGACCACCTCAAGTGTAACCGAGCCCCAATTGGCCTCTACACCTGGTATGACGCCTTTAAAGGTTGTCTTTGTGGGTTTAATCCGTGAGGGATCTATGCCCATTTTTTGTAATCTGATCCCGATAAAGCAGTTCACCGTCATCCATAAGGACTCTAGTGAGGTGAAATCCATCAATGATTGGGTCTAGAACTATCGGAGAATCCGCCATGGCGGATGCTAGTGGGTGGTCCTTCGATCAAAAGTGATCGGCAGGAGGACCATGGGTTGAACTTTGGGCGATCGCTCCAACGCATATACGCCCCTCGAGTGCATGCTTCCGCCCTTTGGGGATGTGGGTTATGATATCATGTTCACCGTCTGCACTTGTGGGGGAAGCCCTTCGTCCCTATTGTTCGGGCGGGCCTCCTCCATCGCTTATGCAGCCCCTTGTCCCTGCCGACACTTAACTTGCATGCTCGCTGAACACCCAACAACCTCGTCGTGATTGGCTGGTTTTTCGGGTGCCGTGTATCCGCACAGCGATCGAGTATTCGGTCCAAACCGGACGGGCCCGAGTATTTTTTAAATGGCTTTTTCACGACCGGTTTAGAGGCTCAATCCGCATTAATCGCCGATCTCAACATTGTCGCCCACGCGCGCTTTGTTTTGTGACGCGACCGCCATTGTTGTCCTTGGTATCCTAATTACCGGGCTCTTGGTCATGTTATTACTACGAAGCCAGTTGTCTTCTCCCGCACAAAAGCGGGTCATGAGTGTTGTGAGGGCTGCCATGGATTTTGGCTTTTCCCGCCCTAGGTGCGCAAGCCACTCGCACGATGTTATGTTTGAAGGCTGCAAGGGCCTCCGCGTCCCGACAATGATATTTGATTTTTCTTGGTCGGAACCGGTCCAATTGTCCGCCGATTCTCCGGCGCTGAATTATGTGGCTTAGGTCATCAACACCGTGGTCGCATTACAGGTGCCCGGAAATTGTCGGGAATGCGGTTTCCGGTCCTCCCAACAACCAAATGATTCCCGGCGCTATTAAGCCAATGCCGAGCTGGTCCTTTAAGCTTGAGTGGGAGGTATTTGATGGCGTAGATCATCACCCGCCATGTGGATATGAAGGAGATAACCTCATTCATACCGCAGGATCTGTTGTGCCATCGTATGATTCGATGATTACGGGTTTGAAACCCTCGAGGATTTGATGATCCATTACTTCATCTCGTGAAGCATAGTGGGTGTGCGGCCCAGATAATATATCACGACGTAGCTCAAACGAGCTTTGTCTAGTTTTTGTCCGGCCGGATATTACCATATCCGCATGACGTTATCATCACGGTCGTGGGCGCCCACGCCATCCATAGACCGATCTTGTTTGCCTTGCCTTGTCCTCCAATATATCTCGCAGGTCCGGCGATTTCCGCGGCCTTGGTATTCTTGAGCGACGCCTGGGTGCGGCTTTGAGTGGAGGGCCGGAGGCTCTTCGTCAAGGGCCACGAGGTGGCGGTTGCCGTGATCATGCGCCGGTGATGTAGGTCTAGGTGCTTCCTCCTCTAACCGGGTAGCAGCCTCGCGCTTTGGGTAGCTCTTGAGGGCGCTCGAAGTTCAGATTTCCGCCGCAAGGACTTCAACCATCCGCCGCTAGTAAGTCTTGGTCAGCTCTAAGTTGTTGCTGTTTTTGAGGCTACTCACCGTGGGCTATGCCACGCTTGAAACGCTCTTGTTTGACGGGATCCTCAGTACCCAAAATTGCGCTGTCGGCTTGCCTCGCCTTCGGAGGGAGGCATGTAATTATCGCCTTCACTCTCCGCCGCTTCTCTCATGAGGGCTGGTTTCTCCATCCTCCCGTGCTGAATCCCGCCGAGGGGTTGTCTTCGCACTCGTCCGGGTGTTATTGTCTCCGCCGAATCACCATTTTTGCTTTGGCAGATTAGAGCGGCCACCGACGCCGCGCTTAGGTGCTTCTGGATGGGTCATCTCCGTTGTTCCATCACCATTCCTTCTTTGGGTGTCCACATGTATATGTCATACGACGTAGGTGGCTTCAAAGGCCCTCGTAGGCATCGGTTCTGGTCGCCTCCATCGGGCCCATACCGTCGATGTCATCGAGTCGAGTCGAGCATGTCGGTAATCATCAACAAGGCTACGGTGGGTGGTGGTGGGCTTTGAATTTCTTCGCCGTCCGATCCCAACCTTGCCGACCATAGTCCGCCAGGCTCTCCGATAAGAGAGAGACTTTAGTGAATTCAGAATGTCGCCAAGGGCAAGTGCTGAAGATGTCCGCGAGGTGAACTCCATGATCGGCGCCCAATCGGATTCGACAAGGGGCGCGAAGGTTCGGAGTCCGGAGGGAGTCCGCACCTTGAGCCAAGCTCGCAAAGGACAAGGTTGGTGTTCGCCTCGAGCCAGAGAGATTGCAGCCCCGAGGCAGTGTCCAGCCACCCATCCTCGACAGCATACGGCTCCGAGCCGAGGGTCGGAGCGACACAAAGGCCTCTAGGGCACTGCTCGGCGCAGAGCTAGATCATGCCCATCGTAATAAAGGCGGGCGCGCCAGCGTGGCTCGAACCCGTCAAGATCAAGTCTCCGCGACGTCACCGTAGTTCAAACTTCCAAATCTGACTGATGGCCGTGGGCGAAGCTGATCGCTCCAGATGGCTGCTTAATTGCCCAGAGTAAAGCCGAACGAAGATCTGTCCAGGAGAAAAGTCCACCGACCACATCGTTGTTGATGATCGGAGGAGCCATCAGGCCTAAAGGTGACGCATACGAGGAACTCTCAATGAAAGCACCAATGTCGGTGTGTCAAAACCGCGGATCTCGGTAGGGGGTCCCGAACTGCAGGCCTAGGCGGATGGTAACAGGAGACAAGGGACACCATGTTTTACCCAGGTTCAAGCCCTCTCGATGGAGGTAAAACCCTACTCCTGCTTTATTAATATTGATGATATGGGTAGTACAAGAGTAGATCTACTACGAGATCGTGAGAGGCTAAACCCTAGAAGCTAGCCTATGGTATGATTGTTGTCCCTATAACTAAAACCCTCCGATTTATATAGACACCGGAGAGGGCTAGGGTTACACAGAGTCGGTTACAAATGGGAGGAGATCTACATATCCGTGACGCCAAGCTTGCCATCCACGCAAGGAAAGTCCCATCCGGACACGGACGAAGTCTTCAATCTTGTATATTCATAGTCCAGAGTCCGCCAAAGGTTATAGTCCGCCATCCGGACACCTCCTAATCCAGACTCCTCAACAGCCTCGCTTCCATCGCCTGCTCCGCCCAAGCCGTTGGCTCTCGATGAACAACACACGCCCCTGCTCTCCGATGAACATGACGATTCCGCTGTTCTCCCATGAACATGACGACATGCGCCCGTTCGACCCAGCCATGTACACGAGCCCCGCTGTACGAGCGCAAGTAGACGCTTGAGACCGCCAGATGTATGAACGTGGTCGGTTTTCTTTCTTGCACCTGGCCGCTGTACTTACCGTTACGCTACGGCGCCCTCCCAACCCGTAAT
>JAHIAM010021146.1:0-13823 GCA_021605205.1 Aegilops longissima | reverse complement strand
ATCGAGCTGAACGTGTGCTGAACTCGGAGGTGCCGTGACGCTCGGTACTTGGATCGGTCGGATCGTGAAGACGTACGACTACATCAACCGCGTTGTTATAACGCTTCAGCTTACGGTCTACGAGGGTACATGGACAGACACTCTCCCCTCTTGTTGCTATGCCATCACCATGGTCTTGCGTGTGCGTAGGAAATTTTATGAAATTACTACGTTACCCAACAGTGGCATCCGAGCCTGGTTTTATGCGTTGAAGTCATATGCACGAGTAGAACACAAGTGAGTTGTGGGCGATATAAGTCATACTGCTTACCAGCATGTCATACTTTGGTTCGGCGGTATTGTGAGATGAAGCGCCCGGACCGACATTACGCCAGACGCTTACGCGAGACTGGTTTCACCGCTCGAGCACTAGTTGCTTAAAGGTGACCGGCGGGTGTCTGCTTCTCTCACTTTAGTTGAACTGAGTGTGGCTACGCCCGTCCTTGCGAAGGTTAAAACAGCACCAACTTGACAAACTATCGCTGTGGTTTTGATGCGAGGTAAGAACGGTTCTTGCTCAGCCCGTAGCAGCCACGTAAAACTTGCAACAACAAAGTAGAGGACGCCTAACTTGTTTTTGCAGGGCATGTTGTGATGTGATGTGGTCAAGACGTGATGCTATATTTTATTGTATGAGATGATCATGTTTTGTAACCCAGTTATCGGCAATCGGCAGGAGCCATATAGTTGTCGCTTATTGTATGAAATGCAACGCCATGTAATTGCTTTACTTTATCACTAAGCAGTAGCGATAGTCGAGAAGCAATAGTTGGCGAGACGACAACGATGCTACGATGGAGATCAAGGTGTCGCTACGGTGACGATGGTGATCATGACGGTGCTTCGCGATGGAGATCACAAGCACAAGATGATGATGACCACATCATATCACTTATAATGATTGCATGTGATGTTTATCCTTTATGCATCTTATCTGGATTTGATTGACGGTAGCATTATAAGATGATCTCTCACTAAAATTATCAAGAAGTGTTCTCCCGAGTTTGCACCGCTATGAAAGTTCTTCGTGCTGAGACACCACGTGATGATCGGGTGTGATAGGCTCTACGCTCAAATACAACGGTGCAAAATAGTTGCACACGCGAATACTCAGGTTAAACTTGACGAGCCTAGCATATAACAGATATGGCCTCGAACACGGAGACCGAAAGGTCGAACGTGAATCATATAGTAGATATGATCAAACATAGTGATGTTCACCATTGAAACTACTCCATCTCACGTGATGATCGGACATGGTTTAGTTGATTTGGATCACGTAATCACTTAGATGACTAGAGAGATGTCTGCCTAAGTGGGAGTTTTAATATGATTAATTAAACTTAAATTTATCATGAACTTAGTACCGATAGTATTTTTGCTTGTCTATGTTTACTCGTAGATAGATGGCTCGTGCTGTTGTTCCGTTGAATTTTAATGCGTTCCTTGAGAAAGCAAAGTTGAAAGATGATGGTAGCAATTACACGGACTGGGTCCGTAACTTGAGGATTATCCTCATTGCTGCACGTAAGAATTACGCCCCGAAGCACCGCTGGGTGCCGTGCCTCGCAGAGAGCAACGCCGAAGTTGTGAACGTCTCGCGAGCAAAGATGATGACTACTCTATAGTTCAGTGTGCCATGCTTTACGGCTTAGAACCGGTCTTCAACGACATTTTGAACGCTATGGAGCATATGAGATGTTCCAGAGTTGAAGTTAATATTTCAAGCAAATGCCCGGATTGAGAGATATGAAGTCTCCAATAATTTGTATAGCTGCAAGATGGAGGAGAATAGTTCTGTCAAGGAACATATACTCAAAATGTCCGGGTATAATAATCACTTGATTCAACTGGGAGTTACTCTTCCGGATGATAGTATCATTGACAAATTCTCCAATCACTCGCCACCAAGCTACAAGAGCTTCGTGATGAACTATAATATGCAAGGGATGACCAAAACAATTCCCGAGCTCTTCGCAATGCTAAAAGCCGCGGAGGTAGAAATCAAGAAAGAACATCAAGTGTTGATGGTCAACAAGACCACTAGTTTCAAGAAAAGGGGCAAAGGAAAGAAGAAGGGGAACTTCAAGAACAGCAAGAAAGTTGCTGCTCAAGAGAAGAAACCCAAGTCTGGACCTAAGCCTGAAACTGAGTGTTTCTACTGCAAGCAGACTGGACACTGGAAGCGGAACTGCCCCAAGTATTTGGCGGATAAGAAGGATGGCAAGGTGATCAAAGGTATATGTGATATACATGTTATTGATGTGTACCTTACTAATACTCGCAGTAGTACCTGGGTATTTGATACTGGTTCTGTTGCTAATATTTGCAACTCAAACAGAACTACGGATTGCCAAGATTGGCTAAGGACGAGGTGACGATGCGCGTGGGAAATGGTTCCAAAGTCGATGTGATCGCGGTCGGCACGCTACCTCTACATCTACCATCGGGATTAGTTTTAGACCTAAATAATTGTTATTTGGTGCCAGCGTTAAGCATGAACATTATATCTGGATCTTGTTTGATGCGAGACGGTTATTCATTTAAGACAGAGAATAATGGTTGTTCTATTTATATGAATAATATCTTTTATGGTCATGCACCCTTGAAGAGTGGTCTATTTTTATTGAATCTCGATAGTAGTAATACACATATTCATAGTGTTGAAACCAAAAGATGCAGAGTTGATAATGATAATGCAACTTATTTGTGGCACTGCCGTTTGGGTCATATCGGTGTAAACGCAAGAAGAAACTCCATACCGATGGACTTTTGGAATCACTTGATTATGAATCACTTGGTACTTATGAACCGTGCCTCATGGGCAAGATGACTAAAACACCGCTTCTCCGAACTATGGAGCGAGCAACTGATTTGTTGGAAATCATACATACTGATGTTTGTGGTCCAATGAATGTTGAGGCACGCGGCGGGTATCGTTATTTTCTCACCTTCACAGATGATTTGAGCAGATATGGGTATATCTACTTAATGAAACACAAATCTGAGACATTTGAAAAGTTCAAAGAATTTCATAGTGAAGTGGAAAATCATCGTCACAAGAAAATAAAATTTTTACGATCTGATCGTGGAGGAGAATATTTGAGTTACGAGTTTGGTTTACATTTGAAACAATGCAGAATAGTTTCGCAACTCACGCCACCCGGAACACCACAGAGAAATGGTGTGTCCGAACGTCGTAATCGTACTTTACTTGATATGGTGCGATCTATGATGTCTCTTACTGATTTACCGCTATCGCTTTGGGGATATGATTTAGACACGGCCGCATTCACGCTAAATAGGGCACCATCTAAGTCCGCTGAGACGACACCTTATGAACTGTGGTTTGGCAAGAAACCAAAGTTGTCGTTTAAAGTTTGGGGCTGCGATGCTTATGTGAAGAAACTTCAACCAGATAAGCTCGAACCCAAATCGAGAAATGTGTCTTCATAGGATACCCAAAGGAGACTGTTGGGTACACCTTCTATCACAGATCTGAAGGCAAGATTTTCGTTGCTAAATTCGGATCCTTTCTAGAGAAGGAGTTTCTCTCGAAAGAAGTGAGTGGGAGGAAAGTAGAACTTGATGAGATAATCAGATCTGCTCCCTTATTGGAAGGTAGTTCATCACAAGAAACGGTTCCTGTGACAACTACACCAATTAGTGAGGAGACTAATGATGTTGATCATGAAACTTCAGATCAAGTAACTACTGAACTACGTAGGTCAACCAGAGTAAAATACGCACCAGAGTGGTACGGTAATCCTATTCTAGAAGTCATGTTACTTGACCATGGCGAACCTACAAACTATGAAGAAGCGATGGTGAGCCCAGATTCCGCAAAATGGCTGGAAGCCATGAAATCTGAGATGGGATCCATGTATGAAAACAAAGTATGGACTTTGGTTGACTTGCCCGATGATCGGCAAGCCATTGAGAATAAATGGATCTTTAAGAAGAAGACTAACGCTGATGGTAATGTAATCGTCTATAAAGCTCGACTTGTTGCGAAAGGTTTTCGACAAGTTCAAGGGGTTGACTACGATGAGACTTTCTCACCCGTATGATGCTTAAGTCTGTCCGAATCATGTTAGCAATTGCCGCATTTTATGATTATGAAATTTGGCAAATGGATGTAAAACTGCATTCTTGAATGGATTTCTAGAAGAAGAGTTGTATATGATGCAACCAGAAGGTTTTGTTGATCCAAAGGGTGCTAACAAAGTGTGCAAGCTCCAAGATCAATTTATGGTCTCGTGCAAGCCTCTCGAGTTGGAATAAACGCTTTGATAGTGTGATCAAAGATATGGTTTTATATGACTTTTGGAGAAGCTCAGATTTACAAGAAAGTGAGTGGGAGCTCAGAGCATTTCGATATTATATGTGGATGACATATTATTGATTGGAAATGATATAGAATTTCTGGATAGCATAAAAGGATACTTGAATAAAAGTTTTTCAATGAAAGACCTCGTGAAGTTGCTTATATATTGGGCATCAAGATCTATAGAGATAGATCAAGACGCTTAACTGACTTTCACAAAGCACATACCTTGATAAAGTTTTGAAAAAGTTCAAACTGGATCGTGCAAAGAAAGGTTTTTACCAGACATAAGGTGTAAGATTGAGTCGACTCAATGCCCGACCACAGCAGAAGATAGAGAGAAATGAAAGATGTTCCTATGCTTCAGCCATAGGCTCTATCATGTATGCAATGCTGTGTACCAGACCGACGATGCTTAGCAATAAGCTTGGCAGGAAGGTACCAAAGTAATCCAGAGTGGATCATCGGACAGCGGTCAAGAACATCCTGAAATACCGAAAAGGACTAAGGATATGTTTCTCGATATGGAGGTGACAAAGAGCTAGTCGAAATGGTTACGCCGATGCAAGCTTTGACACTGATCCGGACGATTGTAAATCGCAAACCGGATACGTGTTTTTATTAAACGGTGGAGCTGCCGGTTGGTGCAGTTCTAAAAAAGCGCCGTGGCGGGATCTACATGTGAAGCGGAGTACATAGCTGCTTCGAAGCAGCAAATGAAGGAGTCTGGATGAAAGAGTTCATTTCGATCTAGGTGTCATACCTAGTGCATCGGGAACAATGAAGATCTTCTCGTGACAATATCGTGCAATTGCCTTGGCAAAGGAATCCAGATTTCACAAGAGGACCAAGCATATCAAGAGACGCTTCAATTCCATTCGGGACCAAGTCCAAGTGGAAGACATAGAGATTTGCAAGATACATACGGATCTGAATGTTGCGCACCCGCTGACTAAGCCTCTTCCACGAGCAAAATATGATCAGCACCAAGACTCCATGGGTGTAAGAATCATTACTGTGTAATCTAGATTATTGACTCTAGTGCAAGTGGGAGATCAAGGAAATATGCCCTAGAGGCAATAATAAAGTTATTATTTATTTCCTTATATCATGATAAATGTTTATTATTCATGCTAGAATTGTATTAACCGGAAACATAATACATGTGTGAATACATAGACAAACAGATAGTCACTAGTATGCCTCTACTAGACTAGCTCATTAATCAAAGATGGTTATGTTTCCTAACCATAGACATGTGTTGTCATTTGATTAACGGGATCACATCATTAGGAGAATGATGTGATTGACATGACCCATTCTCGTTAGCTTAGCACTTGATCGCTTAGTATATTGCTATTGCTTTCTTCATGACCTATACATGTTCCTGTAACTATGAGATTATGCAACTCCCTGCTTACGGAGGAACACTTTGGTACTACCAAACGTCACAACGTAATCGGGTGATTATAAAGGAGTACTATCAGAAGCGACTAGACCCAAATGGATCAAGTCTCTGCTCGTCATCCCCGGATCAAGAATGCCGACACCACACAAGATTTCAAGGATTTATAGCAGAGTAGCAATCACACACTTATTACATCGTTGTCCACAAGGGAACTGAGTACAATAATATGGCTTAAGGCCATCTAATAATAACAGCGAAGGCTTGGAAGATAAGCGAGTCCATCAACTCCAACGGCATCACCGAGTATAGAACCACGACCTAACACCTTACTGTCGTTCGAAAAGTCTGCAACGTGAAAAGTTGCAGCCCAAAACGGTCAAGACATGGAATATGCCGCAATGTAACACATAAAGAGCAATGAAAGAATAAGCCTATACTACATGCATATATGGCTGGTGGTAAGGCTCTACGTTACATTTGCATAAAGCTGATTTTTCCCTACATCAAAGGAATAATTTTATTTAACTATCATGGTGGTTGTTAAACATTGAGAATGGTTGACAAGATCCTCAATCCCAATTAAAAAGTACTCATCAAAACCCAATAACTTTTATTTAGAAGTAACATGTTGAGATTCACATGATAATCAAGTACCGGATACTCAAATTGTCCATAACCGGGGACACGGCTAATCATGATTAGTTTATACACTCTGCATAGGTTTATGCGACTTTTCCCCACAAGACTCGATCGCCTCCGCTTGGTTCTCGTGACTTCATGGTGTTTGAGAAACGGATGACCGAGACATAGTCTTCGTAAGCGCTTAGCACCTTACATGTGGGTAGACCGTACCAACCTACATCCCCTACATCAGCTAGCCTACCCGTAAGAGTTCGCACGACTTAGTCAACTACGCCAGAGCCCATAATTGGCTTGTGGCTGCACACGGAAGTTTCCAGCTTGAATAATCTTATGATCCCTTAGAGCCTGGTGGCGGTCCAAGAAATACAGTAAGTCCTCGATGGAAACCAGTGCCTCAATCCACCCAGATGTGTGTTAGGTTGCCACCTTAGATAAACCATTAATTAACAATCTCACATCTGTCATGGATATTCACTCACCCAATCCACGCCTACTAGCATAGCATGGCATGAACAAGCAAACGAGAAGTAACTCCCAAGGTTTCATAAGTAAAACGGTAATAGGTACTACCTCAATCTACTTCCCAATACCCACAATTTAATTAGATCCTACTCATGCAAGTGTTTGAGGAATAGATCTAATGCACAAAAACTGGGTATGAGAAAAGATATGATCAAGTGTTACTTGCCTTGCCGATGATCCGCGAGTCCTAGAGATTCAAATAACAAGCGGCGACCGGTGATCTAACGCAGACAAACAACAAGCATACAATAAGTACTCATCTAATGCACAGGAAATCTCGAATAAAAGATCTAACCAGAAAGTTCAACTTAAGAACCCTGTTGCAAAAGAATCGAATCAAAATAAACTCCGAAAGTCGAAACTCGAGAGAGAACGCCTCGGCTTAGCGATCTGAAATTAGGTCAATATTTCACAGTAGCAAAACTCTGTGAAAGTAGGGTAATCGAACGGCGGTTTCATTCTTTAAACTCCAGCGCTTGAATCACCCGATTCCGATAAACGAGCGAGAAATAAAACAGTTTTGAAAATCAGATCTGAAATCAAATCGAAAAATAACGGATTAAATCCGATTAAAAGAAAACGACGAACGAGTTAAATAGTGAACGCTCATTAACAGAACTAATCCAACGAACGCGTTCATTGAAACGAACGGTTTGGTGAACGTCATAAATAAGAAAACCAAAAATAAAACCAATCTAGGTTTTAAAAAACCAAACATCTTTTTTTTTTAATAAACCGGACGGTTCGAGGGAAAACCGAATCGGCGCGGGCGGCGGTGGCTACCTCCGCGATCGCCGCGAGGTCCGGCAGGGTCCGGCGGGGCTCAGCGGGTTCAGCGCCGAGGGGTGGGGTCCACGGCGCGGCGGCGCAAGCGCGCCCATCATGGGCGGGCGGGTCGGCGCTGGGCGCGGGGCGGCGGCGTGAGTGGGTTGGGGAGAGAGAGGGGTCCGGGGGTTATAAAGGAGGGGGCGGCGGTGGCTTGGGAGGGGGTCAAGGGGCCGCCGGTCCGGGGACTCGGGTGGCGGGCGATGGCGGCGGGACTCAAGCAAGCGGGCGCAAGAGGAGGAGGAGGCGGGGTGGGCGGGCGCTGGCCTGGCTGGCTTGGCAGGGCCGGGCCTCGGTCAGTGGGGGCGCTGTTTTTTTAAATAAAATTAAACCAAAACGAATAAAAAAATACCAAACGATCTCGGATTTAAATAAAACAAATTTTCCCGACTCCTAAAAATGAGTCTAACAAAATGAACTTTAAAACAAAATACATGCATAAAAATTTTAAAATGCTCATTTTTGCCTAAGCAAAATAAATCTTCCAAAACCAAATTTGGTTTATTTATAATATCTTCATTTTCCTAATTGTTTGGGAAAGTCATATTATTCCCTCTCAAATATTTTTATAGGAAAAACTTTATGAAGATAATTTAAATAATCCAATGATCCTATTTTCAAAATTTGGAAAATCCCAAATATGAAAATAATGAAACTTCCAACTCTCTCCGAGGGTCCTTGAGTTGCGTGAAATTTCTAGGATCGGAAAATGCGAGAAAATATGATATGCATGATGACCTAATGTATAACATTCCAAATTGAAAATTTGGGATGTTACAAACCTACCCCCTTAAGATGAATCTCGCCCTCGAGATTTGGGTTGGCTAGAAAATAGGTGAGGGTGGTCCTACAAAACTTCCTCTCTTCCTGTGTGGCTTCATCCTCGGTGTGGTGGCTCCAATCGAACTTTGCAAAACTTGATAACCTTGTCATGGGTAACTCACCGCATAATCGAGAATCTTAACCGGCTTTTCCTCATATGTCAAGTCATCCTTCAACTGAATTGCCTCCATGGCACCGTGTTCTTAACGGTACCTCTGCTATCTCGGGTGACATTTCTTCAATCGAGAAACATGGAATACATCATGAACTCCCGACAGTCCTTCCGCAATTCCAACTTATACGCAATTCTCCCATGCGTTGCAAAATCTTATATGGTCCAACTAAACGGGTGCTAACTTTCCTTTAACTCCAAAACGCTTAACTCCTCAAGCGGGATACTCGAGATATACTGCTCCAACTTCATACTCAATCGCTGGCGCTTTGAATCGGCATAGCTCTTCCGTTCGACTGGGCTACCTTGAGCCTGCATCTCAATCAACTTAACCTTCTGCTCGCACTCCTTAATCAAATCTGGTCCAAATAACCGACGATCTCCGCCATTCCCCATGACAATGGTGTCCTACACCTTCTTCCATACAAGGCCTCGAAGGTGCCATCTTTAAGCTGGTTTGGTAATCGTTGTTGTAGGAAAATTCTGCATACGGCAAATTATCATCCCAACTAGATCCATAATCTAGTGCACAAGCTCTCAAAGATATCCTCCAAAATCTGATTGACTCTCTCGGTCTGTCCATCGGTCTGTGGTGGAAAGCTGTGCTGAATTCCAATCGGGTTCCCAATGTTTCGTGTAACCGGTTCCAAAATTTCAAGTAAACTGGGTTCCTCTCGTCTCGATACAATGCTCCTCGAACTCCGTAAGCACACAATTCTGGTCATGTATATCTTTGCCAACTTAGCACTGCTATAGGTAGTCTTGATCGAATGAAATGAGCTACCTTAGTCAAACGGTCGACTATGACCCAAATCGAGTCATATCCTGAACGGTCTTTGGCAAACCTGTGATGAAATCCATGCCTAGTTTATCCCACTTCCATTCGGTATCGGCAATGGTTGTAATAATCCTGCTGGCTTCGATGCTCGCCTTTACTTTCGACATACGCCGCAAACTGCTACATACTCCGCAATATCCTTCTTCATTCCGTCCACCGTAAAATATTCTTCAAATCCAAATACATCTTGGTATTTCCGGTGAATCGAATAGGTGAATCATGGGCTTCTTGTAGAATCAACTTCCGATCTCTCGGTCATTGGGCACATAAACACGGTCTTCAAACCATAGGGTATCGTGTTCATCCTCTCAAATCCTTTAGCCTTTCCTTTGCTCATTTTCTCCTTTATAGAGGCAACTTCCTTATCTCGCCTTTTGGGCTTCTCTGATTTTGTCCATTAGTGTCGATCGAATCTCCAATGCTGCTACATAGCCTCTCGAACTATTTCCAAACATAGCTCTCAAGGTCCTCGCTAACTCATTGGGTATTCCTCCCATCATTAGGGTATTGACGTGGCTTTACGGCTCAATGCGTCTGCTACTACATTAGCCTTTCCGGGTGATAATGCAATCTCATATCGTAATCCTTGATTAGCTCTAACCATCTCCTCTGTCTGAGATTTAATTCTTCCGTGTGAAGATGTACTTCAAACTCTTGTGATCAGATATACTTCACAATGATTTCCAATGAGAAAATGTCTCCACGCCTTCAAGGCATGCACAACGGCTGCTAACTCCAAATCATGAGTGGCATAATTCAACTCATGGGGCTTAAGTTGTCGGAAGCATACAAAACAACTCTTCCTTCTTGCATAAGCACTGCTCCAAGTCCTCGACGTGAAGCGCCGCAATACACCTCATAATCATTAGTTTGATCCGCAATATCAAACCGGTGAGGTAACCAATCTTTTCTTCAACTCCTGAAAACTTGTCTCACAGTCCTCACTCCATATGAATTTGTTTTCCTTCTTCAACAATTCAGTCATAGGCTTTGCAATCCTTGAGAAATTCTCAATGAATCTTCGGTAGTATCCTGCGAGTCCAAGGAAACTCCGAATCTCTCCAACTGTCGTTGGTGCTTCCCACTTGGTTACGGTCTCAACTTTTGTGGGGTCAACTGCTATCCCTTCTCCGGATATAACATGTCCGAGAAATCCAACTTCCTTTAACCAAAACTCACATTTGCTGAACTTGGCATACAACTGGTGTTCCTCGCCTCCAAAACCAATCTCAAATGTTCCATATGTTCTTCTTCATTCTTCGAGAAAATCAAAATGTCATCAATGAACACCACGATTTAACTTATCCAAAAATTCCATAAACACTTTGTTCATCAGGTTCATGAAATAGGCTGGTGCGTTAGTCAGTCCAAATGACATAACGGTATACTCATACAGTCCATATCTCGTGGTAAATGCTGTCTTGGGTATATCTTGCTCCCGAATCTTCAACTGATGGTACCCTGATCGCAAGTCGATCTTAGAAAACACTTTGGCTCCTTGCAAGCGATCAAACAGATCATTTATCATAGGTAGTGGGTACTTGTTCTTGATTGTTACTTCATTCAATCCACGGTAATCAACAACCATTCTCAAAGATCCATCCTTCTTCTCCACCAATAAAACGGGTGATCCCCAAGGTGAAGAACTTGGGCTAATAAAACCTTTATCCAATAGTTCCTTAATCTGCTTCTTGATTTCGCCAAATCCTTTATGGGCATCCTGACGGTCGCTTCGATATCGGGCCTGTTCCTCGCAACAGCTCGATCAAAACTCAATGTCTCTATCCGTGGCATTCCCGGCAACTCTTCCGAAATACATCAGATAATCTTTCACCACTGGTACTTCTTCCGTACCACCCGATAAGCAATTAACTTGTGCTCTCCTCGCTCGCGCCGTGATACATACTTAATCCTCCTTCCTTCCGATGTGGTGAGCAAATTGACCTTGTGGTACAATCTATGTTTCCTCCATACTTTGATAACCAATCCATTCCTAATATCACATCCAATCCTTGGGATTCCGTAACTATTAGGTCCGAGGGGAAAACATAGTGTCCAATCCTTAGTGGCAATGATCACACCATTTACTAGCCATGTACTCGCCTCCCGTGAGGTTACTAGCATGGGTGACCTAAGGGCTTGGGTTGGTAACTTGTACTTATCCACAAATCCCTTGATAAATATGAATGCGATGCACCAAGATCAAAAAGAACAACCGCAGAAAAGACTTAACCAAAATTTACCGACATCGTGATCGGCTGATCTTCAACCTCCTCCACATCAATGTGGTTCACTTGTCCCCTGTTGAAAGGGTTGGGCTTCTTTCCGAGCTTCCATTGCCATTTCCATTCTGGCCTTCGGACAATCATTTGCATAATGCCCAGCCTTGCGGCACTTAAAGCAAGTAATGTGACTCAGTCTACCTTGGATGGTGTAGACGGTTGGTGCGGTTCTGTCCGCTGCTTCCTCCATTCCCTGCTCCCATTCTTGGTGCCATTATGGTTGTGCGAATTACCTCCTCCATGGGTATGCTGAAACTGAATTCCTGATTTAGGGTATAACGGGCTTCGCTGGGATCCAGTTATACTTTCCTTGTCCATACTTCCTCTTGCGGTTCTCAATTTGTCTGCTGCTTTCCTTCAATCATGAGGGCTCGGTCTACTAACTCCTGGTAGTTGTTGAAACTTGCTACCATCAACGGCATGCTGAACTCATCATTTAGTCCTTCTAGAAACTTCTCCGCTTAGCTGCATCCGTAGCAACGCTATCCGGGGCATAACGTGCTAATTTGCTAAAGTCATCCACGATCGCCAACAGTCCTTCCTCCTTGGCGAAGTTGCGAAACTCACGCTTCTTCATGGCCATGGCTCCTCGCCAAACATGGGCTGTGCGAAAAGCTTGTGAAATCTGGTCCCATGTGATGTTGTTCACGGATAAGTGGCTGTGAAATTCTCCCACCATGCTGCTGCGGGTCCTTCAAGCTGATGTGCTGCAAACTTCACTCTTTCACCATCTGTGCATCCCGCAGTGGTCAGCCCTTCCTATCTTGCGGAGCCACCATCTGCTACAATTGGCTCGGTGTTATCGGAATACACCGCGGTTCAGTCTAAGGAAACGAGTCGATGATCCGCAGTGGTGGTGGTGGTGGGTTGTTGTTGTTGTTGTTGTTGTTGTTGTTGTGCACCAATGTTTGAATCAGGTATTCGCTGCTAGATCAATTGGGTGATCTCTCGCGGAAAACGAATCCGGGTCGCGTCTCGGAGGCATCTGATGGGTTTAGAAAAGAAGAGGGATGTAGAATAGAATGAGGTCTAAGGGGAATCACTACCCAAATGCACATGAGCAAATGCACACAAAATCACTTCATTCAATCAAACAAGGGTTACAACGATCTAACTATCACAAAAATGCGGTACTATAAGGTTTACATGGAGGAATACTACTAATATGTGGGGACTTCTACTAATTTGAACCGTGGAAGACTCCATGATGTCTGCTCCAGCTTCGCCTCTTCAAAATCGGGTTCACTTGGATCCGAATCTGTGTCGCCGATGTTGATGTAGTCGATTGGGTGTTCGACATACTGGTCTTCATTCCTCGAGCGCCAACTTCTTCTTGAGTTCTTCGATCTCGCATTTAAGATCGTTATTGTGTCTTGCCGAGCTACGATCTCGCCCATGTAGTCTTTGCGTGTAGTCTTTAATTCTTCTTCCAATTCGATGATCCTTTCCTTCGTCTTCTCGCAACTCCAACATGTCATTGCACATTTGATTCTCCCGCGCCGAATGTGCTGATTTAACTCCCGGATGAAAGCTGCAATGGACCTATCCTTCTTGGTGTTGACGACGTCCCGCTTGTCGCCTCGGCGTCCGCAAATCTGGTAGATGGTGTCCTTGAGATCTTCTTGATAAACTTCTCCAATGCGCCCCATGGTGATGTGAGCTGCCATGCTCTTTCCTGCACTCCAAGTGGGTGCATCAAAACACTATCTATTGGCTTGGTGATTGGGGCGAATGTCCTTCCTGGAACGTGAGCATGAATCTTCCAGCGCTCCTCTTCAGGCAGAGTGGCGTTGAAAGTCCCGGTGAAGCTTGGTAATCCAATGTTCAGGTACTTAGTAACTTCCTTCAAGTGAAATCCAAAAGGTGTGCCTTCATCCGTTGGGTGTACTTGATCTTCGCGTCCGTCATCCTAAAGAGAGTAGAAAAGATGAGGAGTTAGAAATGGG
>JAHIAM010021135.1:0-12136 GCA_021605205.1 Aegilops longissima | reverse complement strand
ACTATTGCCTTGCCGGAAAATGGACAAAAAAAGCTGTTGCTAAGTTTAAACGACCAGTTTTAAATTTTTGTTTCTTCCTAACGATAGTACTTTGTATGGCAAACCTGCGCTGAGGAATCGATCGACTAGCTTGCGCTCTTACTTTGTTTCGAGTTTGCTCAACAACTTAAGTGAGCTACAGCTAGTCCGGCGACAAGGTTGTTTGTCGGTAGCGACTCCGCCAAGATAGTATTGAAGTTCGCGACTCAAGGCCATGGCAAGGGTGCTCCGCACCGCAAGTTCCCGAAAGCGAGGGTATAAACATACAAGGAAGAAATCGAGTAAAGGAAATAACATTGCATTCGATTGCCTAAGATAGTGTATATTACATAATAACTTGTCGCAGATCGAATAGATTTTTCGCCTAAACATGATCTACAAGGACAAGAGAAAGATAGACTTGGCGGCCTAGTCCACGCGGTCGCCTCGAGCCTATTAACTCCGCCACCCTGTCCATGATGGTGCGATAAGGGTCTTGAGCGCTTCGACATCGGGCGGATGGAGGCAGGGACTTGAGGGCCTTGGTGAAGTCGACTGCTGGTTGCGGAAGGCCACCTTCATCAACACCTTCCGGAGAGCTCTCGCACATGCATTTTGGCGTGATTCTCCTCCAGCTTGCTTTTGAACCTCATCCCGAGCTCGGATACCCGCCAACACGCTTTTGAAGAATAGGCTGAGCTTGACGCTGGGTTGGAGGTTTCGCCGGAATATCCAAGATCTGTCATCACTACTAGAAAAACCGCTACTAATGGCGCACCTATTGGCCATTAATGGCGCATCACCGGTGCGCCATTACTAGCACGCCATTAGTATTTTACTAATGGCGCACTCAGGTGCGCCATTAGATCTAGTATCAATGCCGCACCACCGGTGCGCCATTAGTATAGGATACGTGCGCCATTAGTATGCCTCCCTGGGGCCATGTATACCAGTGTAGCGAGATACTAATGGCGCATACCACCAGATGCGCCATTAGAATTCACTGCATACTAATGGTGCAATCGACCAGTGATGCGCCATTAGTATAGCGAGTCATACTAATGGCGACTTTCATGTGATGCGCCATTAGTATGAATATTAGGTTTTTTTTGTTTTCTGTTTTTGCACAGGTTACAAAATGTATAATTTGACAAAATATAGACAGACACATCAACAATGATTCATCGAATACAATAGAAGATTAGTCTTTGAATACAATTCATCATATTAGTCTCCTAATACGATTCATCATATTAGTCTCCAATTGAAAAGACCAACAAAGATAGAACATTATATTACAAGTCTCGAGACGCGAGTAGCGAGTTTGTCTTCACATTACAAGTCGATATCGATCATCTAAACTACCATCACATAGAAGAGAGCTGCGTCATCACGATGAGCATCATCACGATAAAACTCGCCTTCATCCGGTTCCTCCAACGCCCTCCCTCTCCCACTAGATAGCGGGCGATTCAGATTCGCCTCGCCCTAGTGGTGTACCTTTGTAATCTATCGCTGAATCGGTGAACCTGTCTCCGACACTCCTCCCAAGAATCGAGACTCCGAACCTTACCTTGTACACCTACATACGCCGGCATCGCTATGCACTAGCCAAACGTAAACGTTAGTACCAATTCACGCATAATACATAAGCAATATATAAGTATGCAAATGTAACGATCGAAGAGAAAAGCAAGACATTAATAGCATCGATTACATCTAAGTTGAACGACTCTCAAACCAAAGAGACATACTACAAGTTCATTAAAGTTTAATTACAACATGAGCCAATCGATGTTTCAGAACAGACAACTCGACTCAAGGGATCGGAGCGTGGATGAAGCCGCCGCTCATCGTGGGAGTCATGAAAGAACGGGCGCTGTCATCCCGCATTTGTAGCATTGTGTCGATATCACCGTTGGACGGTTGATTTCGAGGTAGAACTGCCCGAGGTACGGCGACATCTTGATGGATGATTTCGCAAACTCCGATCGATGCGAAAGAATTTTGTCCGATGTCCGGCCCCGGATTGCCGACACGCCGCGCCCAATCTTTGAGTTTACTTGGTAGCAGAAGTTGATGATGGTCCCGCATTTATCGCCTGCATGTGATGGATGGCGAGTAGGCACCCTTCCGACCGCCAGCGGCTGCTTGACGCAGCGTAACGTCAGACAGGGGAGAACACGGCTTGCCGCATTTATTAATAGGCTCGTGAAGGTGCTTCCAGATTGGGCGAGCTGGGAGAACATCATCAAGAACCTTCTGACATTTGTGTAGTCTACGCTCGATCGACGGTCCGGTCGAAATACGTGGCCATGGAATATTTGGGGCTTAGGAGGATGAGCGGCAATGCGTGTCACCGCAGAAAACACGGAATGTTAAAAGAAAACGATCAAATCTAAGAATTCATATGTTACGGGTCGGTTGAGGGGAGGACTTACTCGGAAAGTAAGGCACGAGGAAGTTATCCTTATCTTGGTTTGCCGTAATGACGCTTCGAGGTAAGAACTCGCGACTTGTCGGGCCCCCGCTGCCCAAGATCTTGGCACGCATGTAGAAGGGGTCGACTATCACGATGTCCGGTCTTGTCGCTAATGATCCGCATCTCCATACTCAGCAAAATAGCCGAACGAAGGTGTAGTGGAGCGGATGAAGGTTCAACATAGCGTGGATGTCATCAAACCGCAGGACGATCGTGACGCCCGATGGAGTTATCCACAAAGCCCTTGCCCTCCGCACCTTGGCCACGAAAACCGGTATGCCACATCCTTCTCTCTCGAGACGCCGCTTCCAAAGAAAGAACACCGCCATGCGATCCAGATAGCACCGGTTGCAGCATTGAGCATATTTGTCGTAGCATCGCCCTACCCGCCACATGCACCTCCCGAGATATCCTCGTGAAGGTGGCCCGCCCCGAGCACGGATCGTACTTTGCACGGGCTGGCCCGCACCCTTGTTAGTCTTTCTTTGCGGCCTTCTTCTTCTCCTGTAATGGGACCGAGTTCTGCTCACGCACCGCCTTCTTGAGTGTGTTGGGCTGATATATTTCGCACTCGCCTATCTCGAGGCTCGTGAAGTCGGCAATCGGAGGCGCTCTCGAGAGCTGAACGCATGACGCTCTGCTACTTGGCTTCTCCGCGTACCAGCTAGATCGCGCACGCCTTTTGTTGGGTTGGGTTCTTGAGAAGGAGGCCCCATGAAGTCGCCACCGCACTCCATGATCGGCAAAGTACTCGATCGACGCTGGCAAATGTATCGTTGCTCGCCGCTGCTCGATCCTCGTGCCATATGCATGTTTGGATCCAGGGCATAGGGATGTCCGCACCATTGCGGCGGATTCTGCCATGGGGCCGACTTTGGCGACGGCACGACCGGGCGGTGTTGTCTTTGGGTGGTGTCCCTCGCCCCAAACGAATCTGCTCTTCGCCGAAAGCAGGGCCAGCTCGCAGGCACCGAGGGTCATCACGCATCATCGCCGCCCCGACGGGTTGAATCGGAGGTAACAACTCGTCAGAGCCTCGGCAGCACCCAAACCAGTTGAACCCTAAACAAGTTGGGTGGCATCTAGGTACCGTGGAACAAGGTTGCCCGTTGAACGATTTTTCCTTGGCGACATCGACCAACTCGTTGTTCACGGCGCGTGAGAGTGCACAACGTCGGCGGCGCCTCACGAAACATGTAGGGCATCGTGGATGCCCAACAAAGGCAAGGAGATGAAGTCCTCGACCGAGAGAGGCTTAATTAGTTACCGTGATGATGGCGCCGAGCTCGGCTATGTCGAGGCACCGCCAACGGCGGGCGCAGCTGAGGAGGGGCCGCTTGCGCAGAGGTGGCGGCCGGCGACACCCGGTGCATTAAGCTCGCGCTGCCGGAGACACCAATGCCGCCCGCCGGAGACACCAATGGCTCCCGCCATCGCATTCTCGCGAAGTGTCGGTCCGGAAGTAGGAATCGGGCGGCCTCGGTCGCTCCGCAATCCACGACTCAACCCCTGATCAAGGTAGGCACAATGGCGGTGATCGCCGCCCGAGTCGTTGTTCCACTTGTCTTGGACAATCTCCTAATCCGCGCCACCGTGCCTTTGAGTTCTTGAACCTCTCGCTACCGGCTTTCCGAGCTGGTCTTTTTCTCCTTCCGCACACCACGTATAGTATGACCCCATTTTGTCGACAAGCCTTGCCGCCACACGACCAGCCGACGCCGGCTTATCGAGCTTTTCCTTGTTCTTCATTACATTCAACCCCCTATTTAGAGTGGTGTCCCAAGGGTTGTTTAGTCGACCCTCGCCATCGCTTTCAATCAAGGAAGGAATGTGAACCATTTAGAAATTTGGCTTCATTAATTAGAATGCAACCATATGGAGCTAATTACCCCGGGTTGGTATTCCTTACCGTAACAACCTCAAGCGCTCTGGTCTTCGGATCCGTGGTAAGCCCTTTGTTTTCGGTCCTTCTTGTACCGGCCCCACAAAGTTCCTGGTCTGCTTGTCACCGATTTATCAAGAGGGGTGGTAGGCCTTGCTAGGCACGGTCCGCCTCCTCCTTGTCCCATATAGGCTCCGCCACTCAGAATCCCGGACCGAGTGTGTTCCCTCATGTTCAGCTCCCGATTTGTTTCCACTCACTTGATTGGGAGTTTATGTGCTCGAGCAATTGATCTTGAAGTCGCTAGAAGTCATCTTCGTGATCAAGGATTTTTCTCCTTGATCTTCTCATAACTCTCACCTTTCTCGATCATTCTCTTCACATTGCTTTTCCAAGTAGATGGCCTTGCTCATCTTCGTGAGGTCAGCATTGTTCACTTTATTCCCTTTGAGGCTTGTGTTTTCAAAAGCAGCGGAACTTGTATCGCTCGGCAGCTTCGTGAAGAGGAGGTTGCAAATTCCTCGGTCGATGCCTCGTGTTCGGTGTTGATCGAGACGGTGTCGGAGAATGCACCCGAGCTGAAGCGAATATCCTTGACTATTCGCTCGGGCGCCGTTGATTCCCTGCCGGAGTCCACTTCAAGAACTTCCTCCTTGAGGGTGCGGAGCACGGTCAGCGCCGGTCCTTCCGTTGTTCTCTTCTGGCTGCCATCCTGCGCGCCGCCATCATCGGGTGGCATCCTCGGCAGCACCATCGCGGGCATCAGGAATATCCTCGGCGAGCATCTGGTCTCAGATGGTGGGAAGGCGGCGCCCTCATACAAGTGAGGTTGTTCTCCATCTCCGGGACAGCTCCTGAATGCCTTGTCACTCAACCCCGCCTCACTCATTGTGGGCCATGTTTCTCTAAATAGAAACAAAGTTTGGTCAAAAGTTAGTTATTGTCAAGGAACAAGATCATGGTCTCATCATTTAGGGTTTGTCACACCGAGGCATCCTAAAATCTAAGCTTTTATCATTGAGGGTTTTTCGACGCCGAGGCACCCTAAAAGCCTAAGCTTTCATCATTTCGGTTTTAATCGACACCGAGGCACCCTAAAAGCCAAGGTTTTATAATTTAGGGTTTGTCGACGCCGAGGCACCCTAAATGCTAAGTAAATTTTTATCATTTCGGTTTATCGATGCCGAGGCACCCTAGGTTGATCGATATATATGGGTATCTTCTAATAATATACCCTATCAAGAAAAGGGAAGGAGAATTCTAAGTTGGGCCTAATCACTTGGCTCTATTGCCACCTATGGTTTAATGCAACAAGAATGGCGGCGCTTGATCCTACTTAATTAAGTACTAAGATACCTCGCCCATGCATTAGTCGCAGTACCTATATGTCCTATTTTAGCAAAGTCATGCTAAAATTCACGGAAAATTTCAGCATGACCTTTGCTGAAAATAGGACATATGGAGTTCTGAATTTGCCGGAACGGAAGTTAATCGACATTCCGCAAACTCAAGGGCTTTCAGGTACAACAGCAGCATCACAAGTTGACAAAATTCCCAAGTAGTACATCAGCAGCATCACAAGTAGTACCAATGAACATATAGTCCAGCACATTATGAATTTCGATAAATGACAACAAGTTAACTCATTCTGAACATATAGTACCAATGAACATATAGTCCGTAATATATAGTCCAGCAGCAGATCTATTTACCCACTTGATGTGTTCTTGTGGTGCAAAGAAATCCAAGAAATACATAACTCACTCCATATACATACATACATATTAGTCTCAGCTACATAATTATATATCACTAAATTAAGAGAACACATTACACTCACTCAATTGTAATACTATGTATCACTGTTTAAAAAGAGATTTCACTCTTCCAAAAGATAGATTTAACTCATTTCACTAGTTTCTAAAAGAAATTGCACCCATTCACAAAAGATAGGTTTGAGTCATTTCAAATAATATATTCACACTCATTCCAAAATCAGTATTTCACTAGTTAAAAAACACATTTCACTGATTTGGAAAACCAATTCACTCTTGTCAAAAGAAATCTCTCGATACTAATTTCACTTTGTATTTATGAAATATCTTGAATTGTATTTCACTCATTACAAAATCAGTTTCAAACATTGAAATAGACAGTTCGTAACAATGGACATATTTCAGTTTTTTCAAGTATCTTATTACTCACATTTCACTAATTTCAAAACACATTACACTCACTCAATTAAAATACAATATTCCATTTGTTTCAAAAACTGATTACACTAATTGCAAAAGATAGATTTCACTAGTTTCAGAAAAACACATTACAATCACTAAATTGAAATAAAGATTTCACTTGTTTCAAAGATAGATTTCACTTATTTTTAAGACTATAATCAGCTTCACATTCTTTTAAATAACTAGTTTCACATTGTTTAAATAACCAGCTTCACATATTTTGCACTGAAATATGTTTGATATAAATTAAAAACAAAAAATCCATTTCAAAAATTTGTCTCACTCAATTCAAAGAAAATATTTCAGAAAATCAATTTGACTCATTTGAAACGTTGAAATTTTATCATGTTTAAATGTATTCCAGATTGATCTTGTTCTAAAGGTCTTACGCCAGGAGTTCAGATATATAAAATATTTCTAAATGGGATTATAGTTTTAAAGAAATGAATGAATGAAATTGCTAAAGAGAAAATAACTCACCCAAGAAATACATAACTCACTCCAAGAAATACATACATACATACATACACACATACATACACACATATTAGTAACTTTTCTGAATTTTTACACTTTATTCTTTTCTAAATTTTTACTCCAAGTGAGTAACTACAGTTATAATTATAATCTGATTTTGAACCCTTAATCATTCTCATAATTCACTAACATTCATGCCCTGATGTTTCACAAAATAAAGTAAAACCCGACAATGTAGTGGAGCTAATTACCTTGGAGTAAAACCTAAGACATTTCACTAGCAATTTGAAATAAATCTATCGATTATTTCATGACAACAAACAGCCCCAGCTTGTGTTCTTCCCATTTCTATGCCACCGAGTTAAACCACGAATATTCTTATTTCATTTGCTGAGTTAACTTGAAGAGAAAGCTATCATCTCACCATTCAACCAAGTTAATTTCAATTTTAGCAAAATCAATGATTCTTGTTGTTAAGGATACATATACTAATCAAATCCAAGTAAATTAATTGAGATTCATTGTTAACTTCAAGAGAAAACTATCATCTCACCATCCAGAGAAAGTAAATTTCGGTTTGATACACCTAATCAATCTAGTAAACGGATTGGGATTCACTGCTCACTGCTATGCATCAATAATGAAGAGAACATGGCATGTCGAGGATTCTCCTACTGAGGTAGTGGAGGCGCTGGCCGCAGGAGCGCCACCAAGGGGCCAGGGCGCCATCAGGCCGAGGGGAGCACGACCACCGGGCGGAACCAGGGGCCGAGGGGAGCACGCCAAGGGGGGGGAAGGAACTGCAGCTCACCGAGAGGAAGACGATATGGCCTGCAGTGGGTCGGGTTGACAAGGTGACGCGGATCGACGGTGAGGCGCGGTGGCCGAGGTGGAAGAAGACCTCGATCCGCACGGCGTAGTCGTCGAGCTCGAACGGCTGGTCAGAGATGACGAGAAGAACACCCAGAGCTCCCTGACCTTTGGTGGTGAAAAGGACGACGGTGGTCGTGGGGACGTGGTGTCAAGGGGACGACCTAGCCGGGTGAAGCAGCGAGGGGAGGGGAAGGGGAGGCGAGGGAGGGGTGTGGAGCGGTCGCGGGTCGCCGGAGCGGGCGCGGGAGCCGAGCGTGTGGAGCAGCGGGGTCGCTGGAGCGGGCCGGGCTCAGAGGGTGTGGGTGGGGGAAGGGGATCGCGGTGGGCAAGGCCGAGGCGACGGGCCAAGGCTGAGAGAGGAGAGGGGATCGAGGCGAGGGCGAGGGAGAGGGATAGGTGTGGGCCCGCTGTCACCACACTAATGGCGCACCACACCCTGCACGCCATAAGAGCATCCACATGGCGCACCTCACCGTGCGCCATTAGTACTTTTTTATTTCCGCCGAGCCAACAGTTATCTCCCACCTGACCTCGCCCACACCAAGTCCCCTACTAGCTCGACTGGTCACAGCGCTCACACCAGAGGTCCGTTCGATTCTGTGCTCCACAAATTTTTTTATGCATTAAAAATGTTGTTTGATACTTACTTGTGTTTAAATATGTTCAAACTTGTTTAAATCATAACAGTAATATTTTTTATAAGACAGTAATATTTTTTAAAAAATATCATCAAACAGAATGCCAGGAGCGGGAGGGTGCGGGGTGCGGGGGTCGGCGGCGGCGTTGAGTAGGGGAGGGTGCGGGGTCAAGCAAGGCGTGTTGAGTAGGGAATCGAGGTGCGGGCGGTTCATGGCGGCGGCCGATGGACCGGATCTCGCAGGTGGGATAGCGACGAGATGGAGGGGGATCGAGTGTCCATGAAATTAAAAATATTCATGATAGTTCAAAAGTGCCCATGAAATACAATCGAGAAATGAAGTCTATGATTTAAATACAATCGATCTTAGCTAGCTATCTCTTCACAATCTTCTTGCCTTCTTTTTCGCAAATGGAGTTCTTCTATGGAACGGACGCCCTTAGGTAGGGTGGTCCCGCTTCTTCTTGTGGTGTATGCTGCTACTTCATCATGGTCATGTTCGATCCTCTGTCACCGCATTTCTCAAGTCTTGCTCATTGGCTACCCATCCATTCCGATGATCTTCCGCTTCCCTCACTACAACATGACCGGCTTTATGGTCGGTAATGAAGAAGCATTGGTCCACTTGGAAGCCAGACCATGGCTCATTTTTCAAGGGTGACGCTTATGCCCATGTCTTGGATTTGGCTTTATAACCATGGTGGTGAAATACCGGTCTTTTATGACGTTTGGCCCATCCGACACACGGAACATCGGACCTTCTCCAGCAGAGCTCAGCTCCCTGATCTCCTCGATCCTTCCGTAGTATCTGTCCTGTCGCTACCGTGTAGGATTCCATCGTTACCCGGAGTTCTGATAACCATCGCCTTCATGTCCTTGGCCTCGTGTAGAATGTGTAGTCATGATATCGTGACGCCTCATAGGTCATCAGTTGTGCTCGCGCCTGTGACAAGGCGAATATGAGTTGTTCTTCCGCGAAGAATCCTCATGTAAAGGGTACGACGTAAGCTTCGCTTGAACCAACGCTGAAACATGAGTTGTGCTTTTGAGTATATCTCCGTCCGCCCTCCGCTGGCCTCGGTCATTGTACGCCTTCTTAATAAAGGTTTTGTGCTGTACCACCCAAGGATCGACCACGCCTATGTGTTGTAGCGCGACTAGGTTTGCTCTTTCAAAGTCGGCGAAGTCGACCATCGGTCGACATGCATTTCGCGACCTCACGGTAACCCCATCCAGCGAGCTCGCCGAGGTGCTCGTTGACGGGCAGACCAACGGGTTCTCGATGCCTAGATAATTCGGCAGTAGGAGATGCACTCTTCGGTCGAAAGCCCCGCTATGCTTCCTTCTCGACGTGACATGTTGCGAACGTATCCTTTGATGACACCATTCATCCTTTCGAACGGCATCATGCTGGCAGAACGCCGCCCGAGTTGGATGATATCCTCCACTATATGGACCAGCAGATGCACCATAACGTCAAGAATGCGGGCGGAAGTACATCTCAAGCTCGCATAGTATCACCACGATCTCTTCCTCGTAGCCTTCGAGTGTTCACGCCAATCGACTTCCGAGAGATGACGTCAAGAAGTTGCATAGGCCAAATAGCGCTTCACGGAGTGCGGTCCATGATCCCACGGATTGCAATCGAAGTATCAGGCCATCGCACGTGATAGTGAGACTTCATCCCGCTGAACTTCGTCATTGGTCTAGGTATCTGCTATCTTCCCACAGAATCAGAAGGAAGTTTTACTCCTAGGAGGCAGGTGAAAACTGCTCGATCTCCTCCCGACTTAGAGTGAAGCACGCTGGAGGGTAGTCATTTCCGTCTTCTTGGCCTTTTGCCTTTTGCGATTTACTTTCGTGGTCCGCTTCCATCATCATCATCATCATCATCATCATCATCATCATCATCATCATTAGCGTGAAGCTCCGCCGATGCCCATTGATTTCAAGTTCCCTTGCTTTCGCCCATCTTTGGTCCTCTCGCATGTTGAGCAGGGTACCAAGCGATCTCGACACATTCTTCGTGATATGCATGACATCAAGGCTGTGAGGCACACGTGGATCTTCCAAGACGGCAAGTCCCGTAAAACAGACCTCGCTTCCATATCTTCAGAGCTGGCTCGCGCTTTCGCTTCTTTCCTGCTCGCGCCTTTTGCTTCTTTCCCGCAAGGCAGCTTTCCAATTTTTCAATAGCTTGTCTATTTCTCGCCGCCTCGACATCGGCGCTGGGTTGGTTTCACCATCGAACAGATCCTCGCTTCTCCACGGGTCATCCGCAAGCCACCTTCGATGTCCCATGAACACGGTTTTCAAAGACCCGGATCTCTATCTAGCTGGCGATACGCTGTGTCATCCATGCACCTTACGCATCCAGAAAACCTGGACTACCTGCCCGCGAGATATCCGTGAATCGAGATAGTCGTGCACCGTCCGGAGCAGTGCGGCCTCATAGGGAAATATTCTTCTCTCAAGGCGCCCCACGATGGCTGGCGTTTCACAGTGTCAAGCTCCTTTCAAAGAGCCCCATAAGATTGATGTCGCTCCTGGTTGTTTCGCCCTTCAATTAGCATACCATGTGAATGTACTTCCTCTTCATGCACAACCGGGGAAGGTTGTACATCCACACAAACACAGGCCAAAAGGGTGGCTTCTCCGCTGCCAAACGGATTGACTCCATTGTCGCCCAGACGATGTTCCTTGATCGCCCAAATTCAGTCTTCGTTCAACGCCACCGCTCGATCCTTAGGGTGACTCAAAGATCTTGTCTTTTTATCTATCTCCGGATCATTTGCGTATCTTCGCTTCTTCTCCTCCCTATCCCGGCAACGCAGGAGCTTTGCTACCTTAGGGTCCGCAAATAGCGCCAGACGAGGAGTGATCGAAAGTACCACACCACTTTTCGAGGAGCTTTTTCCTCTTCTGTATCGAGTGACGCCGACACCGGAATATGGTAGACTCCCGGCTCGCCCGATAAATGATGCAATTGTTCATGCACACATGGTATTTCACGGGTAAATCGAGAGGAACACGATTTTCTTCGCCCTCCAAACTAGTGGCACTTGTTCCCTTTGGGAAGACGTCGGCGTAATGACATGTTTCGCCGGGCACGCGCCGGTCATTTTGTGTTTTACCTTCATCTCCGAGCCATGAGCGCACTTTCAAAGGGGTATCCTCGGCCCATCCTTCATACAATGGAGTAACCCGCCTAACTCAAGTTGATCCATCTTGGCTTTCTCCGGGGCAGTGGATTATCCTCTCTTGAGAAGCAGCTCTTGAATATGAGGGTCCCGCACCCAGCCCATCGATGGTCCATTGCTTCGCCCGCCATCATCTTCATGATCATGCCCGCCGCCCGATCTTCCTCATCATCATGTCCTATCTTTACATGATGATGGTACAAGATCACCGCCGGATCATCTCCGGGATTCTTCGCCTCGCCCGCCCGAGCCGCGTGGTTGTCTTGTGCCCTTCCTCATTTCGCCCGCCCCCATGGACACTTCAGTCATCTTCATCACCTTGCCACCGAT
>JAHIAM010021132.1:0-11100 GCA_021605205.1 Aegilops longissima | reverse complement strand
TCGTCACCAAATCACATAACTCATAGAATACAAAATCCCATCAACATTGTTGGGACTTACGGGTTCAAGAACTATGTAGACATGACCGAGACACCTTCCGTAATAACCAACAAAGCGGAACCTGGATGCTAATATTGGTTCCTACATATTCACGAAGAGCTTTATCGGTCAAACCGTAATGACAACATACATTATTCCCTTTGTCATCGATAGTTATTTGCCCGAGATTCGATCATCTGTATCTTCATACCTAGTTCAATCTCGTACTAGAAGTCTCGTCCTCATTCTGAATGCATCATCCCGAACTAAATCATTAGTCACATTGCTTGCAAGGCTTATTATGATGTGCATTACCGAGGGCCCAAAGATACCTCTCCGATACTGACCGACAAATCCTAATCTCAATCTATGCCAACTCAACAAACACCTTCGAGATACCTGATAACATCTTCATAGTCACCCGCTTATGTTGTGACGCTTGATAGCACACAAGGTATTCCTCCCAGATCCGGAGTTGCATAATCTCATAGTCGAAGGCATATGTATTTGACATGAAGAAAGCAATAGCAATAAAATGAACGATCAACATGCTAAGCTAACGGATGAGTTTTGTCCATCACATCATTCTCCTAATGATGTGATCCCGCTCATAAAATGACAACACATATCTATGGTTAGGAAACTTAACCATCTTTGATTAACGAGCTAGTCAAGTAGAGGCTTACTAGGACACGGTGTTTTGTCTATGTATCCACACATGCATCAAGTTTCCGTTAATACAATTCTAGCATGAATAATATGTTGGGGAACGAGTAATTTCAAAAAAATCATACGCACACGCAAGATTATGTGATGCATAGCAACGAGAGGAGAGGTTGTCGACGCACTCAGAGACCGAAAGCGAAAGCGTTAGCACAACGCTGTTGATGTAGTCGACGCCTTCACGATCCGACCGATCAAGTATCAACGCACGGCACCTCCGAGTTCAGCACACGCTCAGCCCAATAACGCCCCTTGAACTCCGATCCACCGAGTGTTGAGGAGAGTTTCACAAGCACGACGGCATGGTGACGATGATGATGTTCTCATCGACGCAGGCTTCGCTTAAGCACCGCTACAAGATATCAAGTGGACTATGGTGGAGGGGGCACCACACGGCTAAAAGATCAAATCAATTGTCTGTGTTCTAGAGGTGCCCCACCTCGTATATAAAGGAGCAGGGGGAGAGGCGGCCGCCAAGGAGGGCGCGCACAGGGGAGTCCTACTCCCACCGGAGTAGGATTCTCCTTTCCTTGTTGGAGTAGGAGAAGGAAGGAAAAGGAGAAGGAAGGAAGGGGCGCCCCTCCTAGTCCAATCTCGACCAGTCCATGGGGAGGGTGCGCCACCCTCGACCTTTTTTCCTTTCCGTATGGCCCATTAAGGCCCAATACGACCTCAGAATCCTCCTGCACCGTGAAAATGCCCAATCACTGAACCTTTTCGATGTCCGAATATAGTCGCCCAATATATCGATCTTTATGTCTTGACCATTTCGAGACTCGCATGTCCCCGGTCTCATCCGACTCAACTACCTTCGTACATCAAAACACAAAACTCATAATATAACCGCCATCGAACTTTGGCGAATCCCCACGGTTCGAGAACTATAGACATGACCGAGACACGCCTCGTCAATAACCAATAGCGGAACCTGATGCTCATATTGGCTACATATTCTACTTAAGATCTTTATCGTCGATCAGATAACAACATATGCTGTTCCTTTGTCATCGGCATTGTTGAGGAAATCGTTAATCGGTAGCTGCTCGTTAGCGACGCAGTAGGGATTAATAGGCTAATCGCAAGTTAATCGCCATTTAATCAATTACTCGGCATTAATCGTTAATCGACTAATTGGTGACCCTACGAGTAGGGATTAGCCGCAAGTTAACCGTTAATCGGATGAATTCTTGAACAGGGTCATCGGTATGTTACTTGCCCGAGATTCGATCATCGGTATCTCAATACCTAGTTCAATCTCAGCATCGAAAGTCTCTTTACTCGTACGAATACATCATCCGCAACTAACTCATTAGTTACAAGGCTTGCAAGGCTTATAGTGATGTGCATTACCGAGGGCCCAGATACCTCTCCGACAATCGAGTGACGAATCTTAATCTCAAAATACGCCAACCCAACAAGTACCTTTGAGACACCAGAGAGCACCTTTATAATCACCCAGCATTGCTGACGCTTGGTAGCACACAAAGTGGTCCTCCGAAACGGAGTTGCATAATCTCATAGTCATATGAACATGTATAAGTCATGAAGAAAGTAATAGCAGAATACTAAACGATCAAGTGCTAAGCTAACGGAATGGGTCAAGCCAATCACATCATTCTCCTAATAATATGATCCGTTAATCAAATGACAACTCATGTCTATGGCTAGGAAACATAACCATCTTTGATCAACGAGCTAGTCAAGTAGAGGCATACTAGTGACACTGCTTGTCTATGTATTCACACAAGTATTATGTTTCCGTTAATAAAATTCTAGCATGAATAATAAACATTTATCATGAAATAAGGAAATAAATAATAACTTTATTATTGCCTCTAGGCATATTTCTTTCAGCTCCCACTTGCACTAGAGTCAATAATCTAGATCACATCGCCATGTATTTAACATCAAGAGTTCACAACACCATGTGATTAACACCCATAGTTCACATCACATGTGACCAACATCCAAAGGGTTTACTAGAGTCAATAGTCTAGTTCACATTGCTTTGTGATTAACACCCAAAGATTACTAAGGTGTGATCATGTTTTTCTTGTGAGAGAAGTTTAGTCAACTAGCCGCCATATTCAGATCCATATGTATTTTGCAAATTTCTATGTCTACAATGCTCGCACGGAGCTACTTTAGCTAATTGCTCCCACTTTCAATATGTATACGATGAAGACTTAGAGTCATCTCGATCAGCCAAAACTTGTATCAACGTAACCCTTTTAGCATTTAACCTTTGTCACCTCCATAATCGAGAAACATATCCTTATTCCACTAAGGATAATTTGACCTGTCCAAAGGATCTACTTAGATCACTATTGTACCTCTTGCAAAATTAGTGTAGGGTATACAATAGGTCCGTACATAGCATGGCATACTTTATAGAACCTATGGTGAGGCATAGGAATGACTTTCATTCTCTTTCTATCTTCCGCCGTGGTCGGGCTTTGAGTCTTACCCAATTTCACACCTTGTAACTCGTGCAAGAACACTTTTCGACTGCTCCATTTTGAACTAATTCAAAACTTGTCAAGTATGTACTCATTGGAAAAACTTATCAAGCGCTTTTGATCTATCTCTATAGATCTTGATGCTTAATATGTAAGCAGCTTCACCGAGGTCTTTCTTTGAAAAACTCCTTTCAAACATCCTTTATGCTTTGCGTAATAATTATAAATTATTTCCATCAACAATATGTCATTCACATATACTTATTAGAAATGTTGTAGTGCTCCCACTCACTTTCTTGTAAATACATGCTTCACCAAGTCAGATAAACTATATGCTTTGATCAACTCATCAAAGCGTATATTCCAACTCCGAGATGCTTGCACTAGTCCATAGATGGATCGCTGAGCTTGCACATTTTGTTAACACCTTTAGGATCGACAAAACCTTCCGTTGCATCATATACAACTCTTCTTTAATAAATCCATTAAGGAATGCAGTTTGTTTATCCATTTGCCGATTTCATAAAATGCAATTGCTAACATGATTCGACAGATTTAAGCATAGATACGAAGTGATAAACCTCATCGTAGTCAACACCTTGAACTTGTCGAAAACCTTTATGCATAATTCTAGCTTTGTAGGTAGAAGCACTACTACCAAAGGTCCGCCTTCCTCTTGAAGATCCATTTAACCTCAATGGCTTGCCGATCATTGGGCAAGTCAATCAAAGTCCATACTTTGTTCTCATACATGCATCCCATCTCAGATTTCATGGCCTCAAATCATTTTATGGAATTTGGGCTCATTATCGTTCCTCATAGTTCATAGGTTCATCATGGTCTAGTAACATGACTTCCGAATGGATTACCGCATCACTTTGGTGCGGATCGATCGCTGACCTACGAGGTTCGGTAGTAACTTGATCTGAAGTTTCATGATCATCATCATTAACTTCCTCACTAATTGGTGTAGGCATCATCGAACAGATTTCGTGATGAACTACTTTCCAATAAGGGAGCAGGTACAGCTACCTCATCAAGTTCTACTTTCCTCCCACTCACTTCTTTCGAGAGAAACTCCTTTCTAGAAAGGATCCATTCTTAGCAACTAATATCTTGCCTTCAGATTCTGGATAGAAGGTGTACCCAACAAGAACTTTTGGGTATCCCGTGAAGACGACTTTTCCGATTTGGGTTTGAGCTTATCAGATGAAACTTTTTCACATAAGCATCGAGCCCCAAACTTTAAGAAGCTTACAACTTAGGTTTCTTGCTAAACAATAGTTCATATGTCGCCTCAATGGATTAGGCGGTGCCCTATTTAACGTGAATGTAGCTGTCTCTAATGCATAACCCCGAACCATAGTGGTAAATCGGTAAGAAACATCATAGATTGCACCATATCTAATAAAGTATTACGATGTTCGACACACCATTACTTGGTGTTCCGGTATGGAGTTGCAAACTATTCCGCATTGTTTCAAATGAAGACCAATCTCGAACTCAAATATTATTCTCACATCGATCATAGAAACTTTATTTTCTTGTTGTGATGATTTTCCACTTCACTCTAAAATTATATGAACTTTTCAAATATTTCGCATTGCTTCATTAAGTAGATATACCCATATCTTCTCAAATCATGTGTGAAGGTCGAAAATAATGATACCCATCTGAGCCTCAATATTTATCGGACCACATACATCAAGATGTATGATTTCCAACAAATCTGTTGTTTGCTCCATTGTTCCAGAAACGCCTTTAGTCATCTTGCCCAAGAGGCATGGTTCGCAAGCATCAAGTGGTTCATAATCAAGGATTCCAAAAGCCCATCAAGATGGAGTTTCTTCATGCGCTTTACACCAATATGACCTAAAAGCAAAGGCCACAAATAAGTTGAACTATCATTATTAACTTTGCATCTTTTGGCCAATATTATGAATATGTGTATCACTACGATCGAGATCCAACAACCATTTCATGGTGTTAACCATATAAGGTTTTATTCATGTAAACTAACAAATTATTCTCTAAATGAAGAACCAGAAATAAACATGATCAAATCATATTCATGCTCAAGGCAAACACCAAATAACACTTATTTAGGTTCAACACTAATCCCAAAGTATAGGAAGTGTCGATGATGATCATATCAATCTTGGAACCACTTCCAATACACATCGTCACTTCATCCTTAACTAGTTTCGCTCGCTCGCAACCTCGCTTTGAGTTACTACTTTTAGCAACCAACCAAAGATCAAATACCGAGGGGTTGCTACTAACACTAGTAAAATACACAACAATAATCGATATCAAATATACCTTTGTTCACTTTGCCATCCTTCTTTATCCGCCAAATACTTGGGGTAGTTCCGCTCAAAGGACCAGTTCCCTTTGTAGTAGAAGCACTGGCCTCGTGCTTAGGTCCATATTGGGTTTTTCTTCTTGAGCAGCAACTTGCATGCCGCTTTTCTTGAAGTTCCTTCTTCATTTGCCCTTTCTTGAAACTAGTGGTCCTTTCAACCATCAACACTTGATGTTTTTCTTGATTTCTACCTTCACGATTTTAGCATCGGAAGAGCTTGGGAATTGTTTTCGCTATCCCTTGCATATTATAGTTCATCACGGTTCTACTAACTTGGTGATGGTGACTAGAGAATTTCTAATCACTATTTTATCCGAAGATTAACTCCCACTTGATTCAAGTGATTGTAGTACCTGCATAACTGAACATGCTCACCGCTTGAGCTATTCTCCATCTTTTAGCTATAGAACTTGTTGGAGACTTCACATCTCCCAACTCGGTATTTGCTTGAAATATTAACTTCAACTCCGGAAAATCTCATATGGTCCATGACGCTCAAAACGCCTTTGAAGTCCCGATTCTAAGCCCTACATGTTGCACTAAACTATCAAGTTGTCATCATATTGAGCTAGCCAAACGCTCATAACGCCCATTTGCTTCCAATAGGTCCGCTACCCAGCGTGCATCAAGGACATAATTCTTCTCGGCAGCAATGAGGATAATCCTATCACGGATCCAATATGCATCATTGCTACTAACATCTTTCAACCAGTTTTCTAGGAACATATGAAAATAAAACAAGGAGCTAAACGCAGCTATTGATCTACAACATAGATATGCTAATAGTATCGACTAAGTTCATGATAAATTTAAGTTCAATTAATCATATTACTTAATAACTCCCACTTAGATAGATATCCTCTAATCCTCTAAGTGATCACGTGATCCAAATCAACTAAACCATGTCCCATCATCACGGAGATGGAGTAGTTTCAATAGTGAACATCACTATGTTGATCATATCTACTATATGATTCACGCCACCTTCGGTCTCCGTGTTCGAGGCCATATCTGTTATATGCTAGGCTCATCAAGTTTAACCGAGTATTCGCGGTGCAATTGTTTTGCACCTGTATTTGAACGTAGATCGATCACACCCGATCATCACGTGGTGTCTCAAAGACGAAGAACATTCACAACGGGCATACCGTGGAGAACACTTATACTTTGATAATTTAGGCGTAGATCATTTTATAATGCTACCGCCAATCAAAGCAAGATAAGATGCATAAAAGATAAACATCACATGCAATCAATATAAGTGATATGATATGGCCAACATCATCTTGTGCTTGTGATCTCTATCTTCGCAACCCATGATCACCATCGCCACCGCGCGACACCTTGATCTCCATCGAGCATCGTTGTCGCCTCGCCAACTATTGCTTTACGATATCGCTACCGCTTAGTGATAAAGTAAATCAATTACGTGGTGATTACATTGCATACAATAAAGCTAATAAATAATATGGTTTCGCCAATTCGATAACTCGTTATAAAACTTGATCATCTCATACATAAAATTTAGCATCATGCCTTGACCATATCACATCACAACATGCCCCGCAAAAATAAGTTAGACTTCCTCTACTTTGTTATTGCAAGTTTTACGTGGCTGCTACGGCTGAGCAAGAACCGTTATTACCACGCATCAAAGCCACAACGATAGTTCGCGTTAGTGCTGTTTTAACCTTCTCAAGGACCGTGTAGCCACTTTCGTTCAACTAAAGTTGAGAAACCGACACCGCTAGTCACCCGTGTGCATAGCACCGGGTAAAACCAGTCTCAGAAGCGACGCAGAATGTTGGTCCGGCCGCTTCATCCAACAATACCGCTGAACCAAAGCATGACATGCCGGAAGCAAGATGACTTATATCGCCCACAACTCACTTGTGTTCTACTCGCATATGACATCTACGATAAAACTTGGCTCGATGCCATGCAGAACGAGTAATTTTTAAAAATTCTACGCAAACGCAACGTCATGGTGATGCATAGCAACGAGAGGGAGAGTGTTGTCCACGCACATCGAGACCGAAGCGAAGCGCTAGCACAATGCGTTGATGTAGTCGACGCCTTCATGATCCGACCGATCAAGTACCAACGCACGACACCTCCGAAGTTCAGCACACGCTCAACTCCGATGACGCCCTCAACTCCGATCCAATGGTGTTGAGGGAGAGTTTCACCAAGACGACGGCGCAGGACGATGATGATGTTCTATCGACGAAGCTCTGCAAGCACCGCTACAAGATTATCGGGATTATTGTAACATCCCAAATTTTATTTGGAATGTTTTACAATTATAGCTAAGCATCTATGCATGTTGTTTGAATTTGAGTGGCATTTGAAGTTTCGTAAGTTTTGGAGTTTGAATTCAAATTTTGGCAAGTGGAAATTATTTCAAAACTATGCCCTATAAATACTTGAGAAAAAGTATGAGAGGAGTAAACATGACACTCCAAAAATATCGAGGAAAAACATTGCCAAAAAGTTTGAATTCAAATTTGAGTTTTATTTGAATTTTAGAAAAATGAATTTTTATAAAGTTTGGATTTTGCCTCGAAAATGTTCAAATGATAGGAATATTCCCCATCATTTTGATATATATATGTCCTATATAAAATATTTATATTTTATATATTTTCTCTTTTTATTTTCAAAAAATTTAGAAAGAAAATACCAGTACCAGCGACCGCCCAGCCAAAGACTGGCTCAACCAGCAATAACACGCCACCAAAGCTGCCACCGCCGTCATTGTCTTCGGTCAATCGACCGAACTCTCCTCATCACCGACGGTGGACCACTTCTTTCCCCTCGCACGCCACCCCTCACGGCCACGGATCTCGGATCCGGATTCCCAAATCCTCTGACGCCTGCCCAAGCTGCCCGCCTATAAATACCCCCGACCCTGCTCCCCGCCTCGCCACCTCCTCACGACGTCGGAGCAACCAGGCGCCATTAACCCCTCAAGACTCACCCCACCCATCTCGCCACCCACCAAACCACTTCCTCGCCGTCTGACTCGCCGAGCTCCGCCGACGCCTCACCACCGGAGTCGCCGAGCACTTCCGCCCGAGCGCGCCGCCGCGCGAAGTCGCCGAGTTCTCCCCCTGGATCTAGAGCAACCAGATTAGATCTCAAGGGGTAGGTTATTTCAAATAAACCGTCCGTTATTTTGTTTTAGTTAGGTTTTATTTAAACCGCCGATTCCTTAAACCCTAGGGCACGGTTTAGTTATATTACCTGCTGCTATATAGGCCCATTAGCCCTTAGTTTTATTTTCGTTTTCTGTTTTAACAGAATAGTTTCAGATTTGAAAATTCATATCTTTTAATCTACTTAATATTTTAAGTGATTCTTTTTTGTTGGTTTGCAAATTTCTTATAGTTTCTAAGAAAATATAATTAGCCATGTTAAAATTATTTAAAATTGCTTTATATTAGATTTAGACAGAATAGTAAATCTGCTATAAAATGAGTTAGGAATATTATTTTTAATGATTCTTTTGTCACAACTTTGTTTTGACATTGCCTAACCGTAGGAATTTATTTGGGCATTTTAGGATTAATAAAAATTAGTTTTAATCAGAATCATGTTATTCTTAATTATTTAACTAGCTACTGTTTTCCTATTGTTTTAATTAGCAACTAAATTTATTTTTCCTATGTGATAGATTATTCTAGGTTAGTTTCGTCACTTTAGAGCATGAACTTTTATTTATAATAAATAAAACTTTTATTTTATTTTTCTTATTAGAATTTGTTTTAGGCCTAATTGGAGTTTTATAATAGCTTTTAAAGTGATTCTTTTGCTCCTAGTTGCATGATGCATTCTTTTATGTTAGTTAACAAAAACCCATGCTTAGGTTCTGTTAAGAATTTTTTATGTAAAACTATTTTTAGTTGTTGCTTGAAGTAGGAAAACATTGAGTTGGATTTCTTTGAGTTTCCTTGGTTTTGATTCGCTTGTTTTGTGTGTTATGTTAGTATGCTATTATGTTAAGTGGTCATATGTTGTATGCTTATTATGGTTATTGTTTGCCTCGTAGAATTTCCTGAGTGCGTAAGCTTGTTACCATTTAGTCCCTAGCTTACGAGGATCCAAGAAGGCAAGTCATTGATCATGTTTCTTTACAATACCTATGATTTTTATTGCATTAGAGTTATACCTCCCCACCATGCATGCAGTAGGTGAAATTTTGAAGTTATGTTCTTGAGTAGTATCATGAGGTAGGATGAACCAATTCCCTTGTTACCATGACCCGGATGAAATAGTTTAATTTTGCTATGCTCAGACGGGTTGGTTGAGTGAATTCATAAGGAGATGTGATAGTCAAGATGATGACAACCCCATGAACTTCAAGCTCAAGATGGACTTCGAATTCACCACTGGGTGGAGGATTTGCTGACGGGCACTCGAGAACCCAAGGTTGGCCGATGCATGGAGAAGTGCCATGACATCATGGAAAGCTTCACCCAGCCACAAAGAGACGGATGTATACCCCATCGACCGAAGCTTACTGCAGCCGCAAGCCATTATGGGCTCGCTTGGTCAACCCTAGTTGTGACTCGGCCGAGTGCACGAGATGTAGAAGAACGGAGGATTGATGGGTACCAAAGGCCGTAAGAACTCTTCTAAGACCCTGCTTGCTCGTCTGCCTTCAAACACCATGAAGTGCTAAGACTTAAAAGGAGGAACGATTCTATGGTAAAGTGCTAAACCTCCAGAGAAAAGATCTAATCGATTAGCGTGTCCCTGTTACTGACAATTTGAGCCTCGAACTTGGAAGTATTCGTAAATCTCAACACTAAAACTAATAAATTAATTGAGGGGTTATGATTTAATAATTTGGGAATGAGACATTGGTTACGGAACCATCTCAATAACTACCAACAATTTTGTAGTATTTGCAAGCAAGTCCACGTAGTAGGGAAAATTGGCTTTTCGCAAAATGATGAAACTTAGAGCCCCACACCAAATTGCATACAAGGTTAGTAATTTATATTGTTATTCTCTCTTCATGTCTTGCCAAAGATATTCAAAATGTGACTACACGGCTGCAACGCCTTATGTTGCGAGGAGTATTCCGATCAGATTGAGGCTACGATCCGCGCCGGCGATCGCTCTTTGGAGCTGATGGACTCGCTTATTCTTCACGCCGCAGCTTTACTTAGTTTATTTTCATGAGTTGGCCTTCGCCAATTTATTCTATTGTAATAAAGACTCGATATGAGAATCGTAATAAATTAAGGTGTGATTGAACTTTGATTATTTCATCAATGTACTATGAGTGCCAAAGATGATCTTGGGATGGCATGTATACGTAGACTTGACCATTTGGGTCGGCACAGAGATGGTATCGAGCACACGCGATTGAGGACGAACTCCCTAGGATCGAAAGCCATAGGAAGAGACTATTTACTTCATGTCCTTATCATTCCGTAATTCTTCCCTGCTCATTTCTCGACTTTCCCATTTTCAACATTCTAGATGGTCACGAAGTTCACCCCT
>JAHIAM010021131.1:0-13126 GCA_021605205.1 Aegilops longissima | reverse complement strand
ACAAAGTCCATCTTGATCATTGTAGTTCATGGGGTTGTCATCATTTGACTCTCACATCTTGCTTATGAATTTCACTCAACCAAAACCCGCTCACGAGCATAGCAAAGTAAACTACTTTCCCGGGTCATGGTAACAAGGGATTGGTTCATCCTACCACATGATACTACTCAAGATTAATAACTTCAAAATTTCAACTACTGCATGCATGGTGGGTGGTGACAATTTCTAATGCACAAAAACATAGGTATAGAAAATAACATGATCAAAACTTGCCTTGTCGATGATCCTCGAAGCTAAAGATTCAGAGTAGCAAGCTTCAAGACTGAAACTCTACCGAGACAAACAATAATCACAATAAGCATATAGCATAGGATCACATAACACAATAGCATAACAAAGTAACACAACACACCAAAACAACCAAACCAAAAAACCCAAGGAAAACTCAAAGAAAACCAACTCAAGTTTCCTACTTCAAACAACAGCTAGAATAGTTTTATATAACAAAAACTTTCTCAACATAACCTAATCATGGTTTTATGTTAACTTAACAGAAAAGATTTCATTAAGCAACTAGGAACAAAAGAATTAATTTAAAATCTATTATGAAACTCCTATTAGGCCTAATACAATTTCTATTAAGAAAATAAAATAAAACTTTTATTTATTATGAATAAAAGTTCATCCTATAAAGTGACAGAAACTATCCTAGAATAATCAATCACATGTTAAAAATAAATTTATTTACTAATTAAAATAATAGGAAAACAGAGCTAGTTAATTAATTAGGATTAACAAGATTCTGCTTAAAACTATTTTTTATTAATCCTAAAATACCCAAATTAATTCCTAGGGTTTGGCAATGTCAAAATAAAGTTGGGACAAAAAGAATCATATAAAATAATTTTTCTAACTCATGTTATAACAGATTTACTATTCTGACTAAAACTAAATTAAAGCAATTAAAATAATTTTAACATAGCTAATAATATTTTCTACAGAAACTATAGAAAATTTGCAAACCAACAAAAAAAGAATCACTCAAAAATATTAAACAGAATAAAAGATATGAATTTTTCAAAACAGGAACTATTCTGTTAAAACAGAAAACGAAAATAAAGGAAAAAGGGCCTAATGGGCCTAACCTACGCACTGAGCGTAAAATAAACTAAACGGGCCCTAGGGTTAAACTAGTCGGGCCGGGCTAAATAAAATAAACCCTAACTAAATTAAATCAGAAACGAACCGGCCGGACCGTTTTATTTAAAGAAATATCTTCGGGTGATCTAATCTACACCGAGATGGGGATCGGACGGGGTGAAGTTCCGTGACTCACCGGAGCTCGACGGCGGCGGCGGCGGTGGCGAAAAGGCTGGCCTCCTGGCTGCGGGAGGTCGGTGGAGGGCTCGGGGTGGACGAGCTCGGGGTGTTTGGTGGAGTCGGTGGGGGTCGGGAGGGCTAGGGCGGCGACGAGACGCAAATGGCGGCGCGGAGGTTCGGCCCGACGACGGGTGAGAGAGGAGGAGGTCCGCAGGGGTAAGGGGGAATGGGTGCGAGGGGCTTATAGGGGGCCTGGCTTGGGGCGACGGGAGATCGGATCCGATCTCGGATCCGGCGACTGGGCGCGGCGGTGGGGGGGTTGAAGACGGGCGGGTCCACTGCAGAGAGAGAGAGAGGGCAGGCCGGGCGACTGCAAGGGGTTCAAAAGGGGAGGCCTGGTTTCGGTCATGCCATGGCGGTTCCGCTCGGGTCAAGCGGTGCGTTTGCCGGGAGGCCAGGGTTGTTTGCCGGCTTTTTTTTTAAATAAAACAAAACAGAGATATCTTTTAAAATATAAATATTTTATATAGGTATATATATACCAAAATGATCGGAATATTCCATCATTTGAACATTTTTCCAAAGGCAAAATCCAAACTTTATAAAATTTCATTTTTTCAAATTCAAATAAATCTCAAGTTTGAATTCAAAACTTTTGGCAAGGTTTTCTTCGATATTTTTGGAGTGTCATGTTTACTCCTCTCATACTTTTGATCAAGTATTCATCGGCATAGTTTTTGAAATGATTCCCACTTGCCAAGTTTGAATTCAAATATGAAAACTCAAAACTCTCCGAAACTTCAAATGGCATTCAAATTCAAACAGGATGCATAGATGCTTTGCTATAATTGTAAAACATTCCAAATAGGAAATTTGGGATGTTACAAACCTACCCATCTTAAGATGAATCTCCTCGAGATTCGGGTTGCTAGCAAATAGGTGCGGTGATCTCAAGAAGGTCTTCTTGCGCTCCTGTGGCTTCTTCCTGAGTGATGACTCCACAAGACCTTGCAAAACTTGATGACCTTGCTGCGGGTGACTCGCTCAGTCTCGAGAATTCGGACGGTTTCTCCTTATAAGTCGATCACTGCAAGCTGTATGGCCTCTAGGGGCACCGTGTCTCTCAACGGAACATCGGCCATGTCGGCATGACACTTCTTCATGAGAAACATGGAAGACATCATGAACTCCGGACAATCCTTCCGCAATTCCAACTTGTAAGCAACTTCTCCACGACGCTCGAGGATTTTGTAGGGGCCAATAAATCGGGTGCTAACTTTCCTTTGACACCAAACCTCTTGATTCCACGAAGTGGAGACACACGAAGATATGCTCGGTCTCCCGCTCGTAAGTCACTTCCTTGCGCTATCGCGCATAACTCTTCGTCTCGATGTGCTATCTTGAGTTTGTCTCGAATCAGCTTGACTTTCTTCGAATCCTGATAAGATCGGACCGAAAAGTGATCGATCTCCAACACTATCCCACAACAATGGTGTTCGCACCTCCTTCCGTATAGAGCTTCGAAGGGCCATCTTCGATCGGATTGATAACTGTTGTTGTATGAGAACTCGCGATGGCAAATTATCATCCCAGCTAGACCCATAGTCTAGCACACAAGCTCTCAACATGTCCTCCGAATCTGGTTGACTCTCGGTCTGTCCATCATCTGCGGATGAAAAGTGATCAATTCCAGCCTTGTACCCAAAGTTTCATGCAACGCTTCCAAAACTTTGAGGTAAACTGTGCTCCTCTATCCGACACGTTTTCCTCGAACTCCATGCGACATACGATCCTGGTCATGTATATCTTGGCCAACTTAGCACTGGTATAGGTAGTCTTCACGGAATGAAGTGAGCTACCTTGGTCGAACGATCAACCACTACCCGGATAGAATCATAACCTGAACGGGTCCCGGTAATCCTGTGATGAAATCCATTCCAAGTTTCTCCCATTTCCAATCGGAATCGGCAAAGGTTGAAGTAACCTCTGGCTTCGATGTTCTGCCTTTACTCGCTGACAAACATCGACACGCTACGATCGGCAATATCCTTCTTCATACTGCCACCGAAACTTTCCTTCAAATCCGGTACATCTTGGTGTTGCCGGGTGAATCGAGTACGGTGAATCATGAGCCTCTGAAGAATTAGCTTCCGAGCTCGGGATCATTGGGCACATAAATACGGTCCTCGAACCAAATAGTTCCGTGTTCATCCTTACGAAATCCTTTAGCTTTTCCTTCATTCATCTTCGCTTTATCTCATCAATTTCCTTGTCCGACTTCGGCTTCACGAATCCTTTCGGCCAAAGTGGACTGAACTTCGAGTTGCAACATATCCTCTCGAACTATCTCCGTCGGAGATCTCGAGGTCATCGACTAACTCCTGGGTAATCCTCCTGCTGTAAGAGTATTCACATAACTCTTACGGCTCAAAGCATCTGCTACAACATTAGCTTTACCGGGTGGTAATGCAATCTCATGTCATAGTCCTTTATCAACTCTAGCCATCTCCTCTCCGAGGTTCAACTCTTCTGCGTGAAAATATACTTCAAGCTCTTGTGATCTCGATAAACATCACAACGGTTTCCGGCGAGGAAATGTCTCTGTGTCTTGAGTGCATGCACTACGGCCGCTAACTCCAAATCATGTGTGGCATAATTCATCTCGTGAGGTCGAGTGTCCGGAGGCATAAGCTACAACTTTTCCTTCCTGCATTAGTACTCCTCCGAGTCCTTGACGAGAAGCGCCACAATATACCGTATTCCTTGTGTATGTCCGCAAAATCAAGATCTGGGCTGTGACCAAACGTTTCTTCAATTCCTGAAAGCTGGCTTCACAATCCTCGGTCCAAACATACTTGGCTTCCTTCTTCAACAGCTCAGTCATGGGCTTGGCAATCTTCGAAAGTTCTCAATAAACCTCCGATAATATCCTCGCGAGTCCGAGAAAACTGCGGATCTCCTTGATCGAGGTGGGTGACGCCAATCTGTGATCGATTCAACCTTGGCGGGATCAACTGCTATTCCTTCTCCTGAAATAACATGTCCGAGGAATCCAACTTCCTTCAGCCAAAATTCACATTTGCTGAACTTGGCATACAACGATGTTCTCAAGTTTCTCCGAACTAGACGCAAATGTTCCTTATGCTCTTCCTCGCTCTTGGAGAAAATCAATATATCATCGATGAACACTACGACAAACTTGTCCAGATATCCATAAACACCTTGTTCATCAAATTCATGAAGTATGCAGGAGCATTAGTCAATCCAAATGACATGACGGTATACTCATATAAACCATACCGTAGTGAATGCTGTTTTGGGTATATCCTTTTCACGGATCTTCAATCGATGATACCCGATCAAGATCAATCTTAGAGAATACCTTGGCTCCAACTAGCTGATCAAACAAGTCATTAATCATCGGCAGAGGGTACTTGTTCTTGATGGTTACTTCGCTCAACGCACGATAATCCACAACCATCCTCAAGCTTCCATCCTTTTCTCTACCAAAAGAACGGGCTCCCCAAGGTGATGAGCTTGGCAATATATCCTTTCTCCAATAACTCATTAATTTGATCCTTGATCTCTTTCAACTCATTCGTGGCATCCGATAAGGTCTCTTGGATATTGGGCTTGGCAATAACTCGATCGAAATTCAATGTCCTCGTCCGTGGCATTCTGTAATTCCTCCGAAACACATCGGAAAGTCTTGCACCATCGCACTTCCTCCAACAACTCCGTGAGGGAATGCACTGATTCTTCATCTGGCTGTGCTGGCTACATACTTGATCCTCTTCGCCCGGGTGGTGAGCGAATAGACTTTGGCACAGCCTATGTTCCTTCAACTTTGTCAACCAATCCATGCCTAGGATTACATCCAAGGTCGGGTTTCCAACACTATGAGGTCTCGGGAAATTTATGGTTTCCGATGTTGAGGGTTGCATGACAGCCTAAGCCTCGCCATCATTTCTCCTCCTGCGGAACGACGCGAAGGGGGCTTCTAAGGGTTTTAGTGGGCAACCGCTATTTTCCACAACTACCCTTGATATGAATGAATGCGTTGCACCGTAATCAAAGAGTACCAAAACTGAACGTGAATTCAATAAAACTTACCAACCACGTTTCGGCTGATCATAGACGCCCTCCACGCGATGTGGTTCACCGAGCACGAGGGAACGGATTGGGCTTCTTCGCTAAGCCTCCATTGCCGCTTTCCATTCCTCCGATTGGCCTCCGGCAGTCGGTGGCATAGTGCCCTGTCTTCCGCACTTGAAGCGGTGATGTGGCTCAGATCCTTCGAGTCGGGCAGAACGGTGCTGATTGCCATTACTCGCTTCCATTGCCATTTCCATGGCCGACTTGTGGTCCTGGCTGCGGTTGTTCCCATTTCCTCCATGGTTATGACCTCCATGGTTATGATGGGTGTGCCCTCCCGAGTATGGTGCATAACGGGCTTCGCTGAGCTCGAGTTGTGCTTCCCTGGCTGTACTTCCGCTATGGCTTTCTATCCGCTGCTGCTTGCCTTCAAGTATGGTGGCCTTGTCTACCAGCTCCGGTAGTTGTTGAAGGTAGCCACAATAAGCTGCATACTCAGCTCGTCGTTGAGTCCCTCTAGAAATTTCTCCTGCTTTGGCATCGTGGCCACATCATCCGGGCATAGCAGCTAGCTTGTCTGAACTCATCCACGCTGTGCCACAAGACGGTTCCCTCGGCGTAAGTTGCGGAACTCACGCTTCTTGACTCATGGCTCCAGTGAGACATGAGCGTGCGGAAGGCTGCTGGAATTGATCCCATGTGATGGCACCAATGGGATAAGTGGCGTGTAGTTCTCCCACCAAGAAGCTGCAGGTCCATCAAGTTGATGTGCAAAGCGCACCTTCTCGATCGGTGCATCCAAGTGATTAGCTCTTCCGACTTTGGAGCCAATCATCAGCCACAATCGGCCGTGCTACTAGAGAACACTGGCGGATTCAGCCTCGTGAATCGAGTCAAGTTGTCCACGGGGGTGGTGGGTGGATTGTTGGTGTTGTTGTTCGATTCGGATGAGTAGCTGCATGAGGGCATTCTCTTCGGAGCAGCGGGTGAGCTCGCGGAAAACCGTGTCACGCCCGAGGCATCCGGTGTTTTGGAGTGGATGAGAAAATTAGAATAGAACAATGGTCTATGAGAAATAACACTACCCATATGAATGCACAATCATAAACACACCAATCATTTATTCATTCCATTCAAACATGGTTCAATCTCGATTACAAAAGCTCATGACTAATCGAAAATATCGGCCTAACTGATCGACTAAAAAGTAAAATAAATGACATGGGGTCGACTAAAAGTCTTCATCAATAATCCTTGCGTCCTCGGCGTGATGTCCTCTGTGTGGCGCCTCCTCTTGCGGCTTCCTCCTGGAACTCCTTCATAATCCTGATCATTGCTCACGAGGGTCCGTCATCTCCACTCGGAAAAGATCCTCTCCCAAGTCCATCTTTTCCTCTATCGCGCAAGCTTCATCTTCAGGTCGTCGATCGTCTCCATGAAGTCCGCGACTTCTTCCTCATGGTTAAGGAGTCTGCTGTGCCTTCTCCTCCAGTTCCAGTTCACGGAACAATAGCCTTCGTGTGCCTTCGAGTTACGCAGTCGAATCTCCGTTTCCGAGAAGACACTCCAAGTCCTGGATGTAGAGAGAGTGGAGTCGTCCTCACGTGCGGATGATATCTCCATTCCTCGCCTGCGAGAAACCATGGCGAGGTCGAGGGATCGAGCTCGGCCCTGTACTCCTCTCGGAGATGTCCAAGGGCACGATAGATCGCCATGTCCTTCCGATGATCCGGTTGAAGTCGGTGAACTCAAAGTCAATAGGCTCCGTGTGTCCTCCGAAGGTTCTCCCGGATATGCACTTCAATCTCAGAAGCGGTGTCCGTCGGAAGTGCATTAGTTGGCTTCCCGTGATCGAGGGTAGAGCAATCTTCAGCTTCTTCACCATCTGGACCAGCTTTCTTCGAAGGGCATCGCTCTCGTCGGCTGGCAAAACTCGATGCAGAACTGGGGTGAACTCGACGCCATCTAGAATGTTGAAAATCGGAGAGGAGTTAGAAATGAACAGGGAGAATTACGGAATGATAAGGATATAAAGTAAATGGTCTCTTCCTATGGCTTTCCGATCCTAGGGGTTACGATCCTACGGTCGCGTGTGCTCGATACCATCTCAGTAGTGACCTGACCCAAAATCGGTCAAATCTCGTATCGTACCATCCCAAGATCATGCTTGGTACTCACAAGACATCGATGAAGTAATCAAAGTTCAATCACACCTGAATTTATTACACGATTCTCATATAGAGTCTTTATTACAAGAGAATAAATTCGCTCAAGGCCAACTCATGAGAAATAAACTACTAATGCTGCGGAAGCGTAGAAGATAAAGCGAGTCCATCCGACTCAAAGGGCAATCGCCAAGCGGAGCGTAGCCTCACCTCGATCGAATATACCTCGCAACATAAGACGTTGCAGCCATGTAGGTTAGCTTTTGAATAAGTCGGCAAGTCATGAAGAGAATAACAATAATAAAATTTCTAACACTATATGCATTTTGGCTGTGGAGCTCTAAGTTTCATCATTTTGCGAAAAGCAAATTTTTCCCTACTACAGTGGACTTGCTTGCAAAATTACTACAAATTGTTGGTAGTTATTGAGATGGTTCCGCCAACCAATACCTCATTCCCAAATTATTAAGTCATAAAACCCCTCAAATTAATTCATTAGTTTAGTGTTGAGATTTCCGAATACTTCCAAGTTCCAGAGGCTCAAATTGTCCGTAACCGGGGACACGGCTAATCGATTAGATCTTTAACTCTGCAGAGGTTTGCGCACTTTCCCCGCAAGAATCATTCCCTCCTTTTAAGTCTTCGCACTTCATGGTGTTTGAAGACGGGACGAATGAAACAGGGTCTTCCAAAGAGTTCTTCTGGCTACTGCCGGTACCCATCCAATCCTACCGTTCTTCTACATCTCGTAGTACCGTCCAGCCAGCGTCACTACTAGGGTTGACCCAGCCAGAGCCCATAATGGCTTGCGGCTGCACAGGTAAGCTTCCGGTCATGGGGCATCCATCCGTCTCTTCGTGGCTGGGTGAAGCTTTCCGCAAGATGTCATGGCACTTCTCCATGCATCCCGGCCAACCACTGGGTTCTCCAGGGTGCCCGTCAACCGTCCTCCACCCAGTAGTGAATTACAAAGTCCATCTTGATCATTGTAGTTCATGGGGTTGTCATCATCATTGACTCTCACATCTTGCTTATGAATTTCACTCAACCAAAACCCGTCTACGAGCATAGCAAAGTAAACTACTTGTCCGGGGTCATGGTAACAAGGGGATTGGTTCATCCTACCACATGATACTACTCAAGATTAATAACTTCAAAATTTCAACTACTGCATGCATGGTGGGGTGGTGACAATTTCTAATGCACAAAAACATAGGTATAGAAAATAACATGATCAAAACTTGCCTTTGTCGATGATCCTCGTAAGCTAAAGATTCAGAGTAGCAAGCTTCAGACTGGAAACTCTACCGAGACAAACAATAATCACAATAAGCATATAGCATAGGATCACATAACACAATAGCATAACAAAGTAACACAACACACCAAAACAACCAAACCAAAAAAACCCAAGGGAAAACTCAAAGAAAACCAACTCAAGTTTCCTACTTCAAACAACAACTAGAATAGTTTTATATAACAAAAACTTTCTCAACATAACCTAATCATGGTTTTATGTTAACTAACAGAAAAGATTTCATTAAGCAACTAGGAACAAAAAGAATTAATTTAAAATCTATTATGAAACTCCTATTAGGCCTAATACAATTTCTATTAAGAAAATAAAATAAAACTTTTATTTATTATGAATAAAAGTTCATCCTATAAAGTGACAGAAACTATCCTAGAATAATCAATCACATGTTAAAATAAATTTATTTACTAATTAAAATAATAGGAAAACAGTAGCTAGTTAATTAATTAGGATTAACAAGATTCTGCTTAAAACTATTTTTTATTAAACCTAAAATACCCAAATTAATTCCTATGGTTTGGCAATGTCAAAATAAAGTTGGGACAAAAGAATCATATAAAAATAATTTTTCTAACTCATGTTATAACAGATTTACTATTCTGACTAAAACTAAATTAAAGCAATTAAAATAATTTTAACATAGCTAATAATATTTTCTACAGAAAGCTATAGAAAATTTGCAAACCAACAAAAAAGAATCACTCAAAAATATTAAACAGAATAAAAGATATGAATTTTTCAAAACAGGAACTATTCTGTTAAAACAGAAAACGAAAATAAATGAAAAAGGGCCTAATGGGCCTAACCTACGCACTGAGCGTAAAATAAACTAAACGGGCCCTAGGGTTAAACTAGTCGGGCCGGCTAAATAAAAAAAACCCTAACCTAAATTAAACAGAAACGAACCGGGCGGACCGGTTTTATTTAAAGAAATATTCTTCGGGTGATCTAATCACTGCAGTAGATGGGGATCGGACGGGGGTGAAGTTCCGTGACTCACCGGAGCTCACGGCGCGGCGGCGGTGGCGAGTGCGCTGGCCTCTCCGGTCGTCGGGAGGTGGTGGAGTGCGGCCAGGGTCGACGAGCTCGGGGGTGTTTGGTGGTCGGTGGGGTCGGGGGCTAGGGCGGCGACGGAGACGAAATGGCGGCGGGAGGTTCGGCTCAGCGGCAGCGAGAGAGGAGGAGGCTCGCGGGGGGAATGGGGTGCGGAGGGGGCTTATATAGGGGGCTCGGCCTTGGCAAGGGCCGATCGGGGAGATCGGCATCCCGGATCTCTGAGATCCGCGATCGCGGCGTGGCGTGGGGCGTGGGGGTTGAAGACGGGCGGGTCCACCTGCAGAGAGAGAGAGAGGGGCGGGGCCAGACCCTCGAAGGGGTTCAGTGAGGGGAGGCCTGGTCGGTTGCGCTCATGGCTGGCCTCTGGGCACGCTGGTGGGCGGTGATCAGGCCGGTTTGGTGCACAGGCTGGTTGGCCGCTGAAGGTTTCTTTTTTTAAATAAAACAAAACAGAGATATCTTTTAAAATATAAATATTTTATATAGGGCATATATATACCAAAATGATCGGGAATATTCCTATCATTTGAACATTTTTCCAAAGGCAAAATCCAAACTTTATAAAATTTCATTTTTTCAAATTCAAATAAATCTCAAGTTTGAATTCAAAACTTTTGGCAAGGTTTTCTCGATATTTTTGGAGTGTCATGTTTACTCCTCTCATACTTTTGATCAAGTATTCATCGGGCATAGTTTTTGAAATGATTCCCACTTGCCAAGTTTGAATTCAAATATGAAAACTCAAAACTCTCCTGAAACTTCAAATGGCATTCAAATTCAAACAGGATGCATAGATGCTTTGCTATAATTGTAAAACATTCCAAATAGGAAATTTGGGATGTTACAAACCTACCACCTTAAGATGAATCTCGCCTCGAGATTCGGGTTGGCTAGCAAATAGGTGCGGGTGATCTCGAAGAAGGTCTTCTTGGCCTGCGTGGCTTCTTCCTCGGAGTGATGACTCCACAGCCTTGCAAAACTTGATGACCTTGCTGCGGTGACTCGCTTGCAGCTCGAGAATTCGGACGGGTTTCTCCTTATAAGTCAGATCACTCAAGCTGTGTATGGCCTCTAGGGCACTTGTCTCTCAACGGAACATCGGCCATGTCGGCATGACACTTCTTCATGAGAAACATGGAAGACATCATGAACTCCGGACAATCCTTCCGCAATTCCAACTTGTAAGCAACTTCTCCACGACGCTTCGAGGATTTTGTAGGGCCAATAAATCGGGTGCTAACTTTCCTTTGACACCAAACCTCTTGATTCCACGAAGTGGAGACACACGAAGATATGCTCGGTCTCCCCGCCAGTAAGTCACTTCCTTGCGCTTCATCGTCGCATAACTCTTCGTCTCGACTGTGCTATCTTGAGTTTGTCTCGAATCAGCTTGACTTTCTCTCGAATCCCTGATAAGATCGGACCGAAAAGTGATCGATCTCCAACACTATCCCACAACAATGGTGTTCGCACCTCCTTCCGTATAGAGCTTCGAAGGGCCATCTTCGATTCGGATTGATAACTGTTGTTGTATGAGAACTCTGCGTATGGCAAATTATCATCCCAGCTAGACCCATAGTCTAGCACACAAGCTCTCAACATGTCCTCCGTAATCTGGTTGACTCTCTGGTCCCGTCCATCATCTGCATGGATGAAAAGTCTGATCAATTCCAGCCTTGTACCCAAAGTTTCATGCAACGCTTCCAAAACTTTGAGGTAAAGCTGTCTCCTCTATCCGACACGTTTTCCTCGAACTCCATGCGACATACGATCCTGGTCATGTATATCTTGGCCAACTTAGCACTGGTATAGGTAGTCTTCACGGAATGAAGTGAGCTACCTTGGTCAAACGATCAACCACTACCGATAGAATCATAACTGAACGGGTCTGGGTAATCTGTGATGAAATCCATTCCAAGTTTCTCCCATTTCCAATCGGGAATCGGCAAAGGTTGAAGTAACCTGCTGGCTTCGATGTTCGCCTTTACTCGTTGACAAACATCGCATACGCTACGTACTCGGCAATATCCTTCTTCATACGTCCACGAAACTTTCCTTCAAATCCGGTACATCTTGGTGTTGCGGGTGAATCGATCACGTGAATCATGAGCCTCTGAAGAATTAGCTTCGAGTTCGGGATCATTGGGCACATAATACGTCCTCGAACCATATAGTTCCGTGTTCATCCTTACGAAATCCTTTAGCTTTTCCTTCATTCATCTTTGCTTTATCTCATCAATTTCCTTGTCCGACTTACGGGCTTCACGAATCCTTTCGGCCAAAGTGGACTGAACTTCGAGTTGCAACATATCCTCTCGAACTATCTCCGATCGGAGATCTCGAGGTCATCGACTAACTCCTGGGTAATCCTCTGCTGTAAGAGTATTCACATAACTCTTACGGCTCAAAGCATCTGCTACAACATTAGCTTTACCGGGTGGTAATGCAATCTCATGTCATAGTCCTTTATCAACTCTAGCCATCTCCTCTGCACGAGGTTCAACTCTTTGCGTGAAAATATACTTCAAGCTCTTGTGATCTGTTAAACATCACAAGCGGTTTCGATGGAAATGTCTCAGTCTTGAGTGCATGCACTATCGCTAACTCCAAATCATGTGTGGCATAATTCATCTCGTGAGGTCGTAGCTGTCGGAGGCATAAGCTACAACTTTTCCTTCCTGCATTAGTACTCCTCCGAGTCCTTGCGAGAAGCGTCACAATATACCTGGTATTCCTTGTGTATGTCCGCAAAATCAATCTGGGCTGTGACCAACGTTTCTTCAATTCTGAAAGTGGCTTCACATCCTCGGTCCAAACATACTTGGCTTCTTCTTCAACAGCTCACCATGGGCTTGGCAATCTTCGAGAAGTTCTCAATAAACCTCCGATAATATCCTGCGAGTCAGAAAACGCGGATCTCCTTGTGAGGTGGGTGACCTTGTCGATTCAACCTTGGCGGATCAACGCTATTCCTTCCTGAAATAACATGTCCGAGGAATCCAACTTCACCAAAATTCACATTTGCTGAACTTGGCATAACTGATGTCTCAAGTTTCTCCGAACTAGCGCAAATGTTCCTTATGCTCTTCCTCGCTTTGGAAAATCAATATATCATCGATGAACACCGACAAACTTGTCCGATATTCCATAAACACCTTGTTCATCAAAATCATGA
>JAHIAM010021130.1:0-13807 GCA_021605205.1 Aegilops longissima | reverse complement strand
CCACTCACTTTCTTGTAAATAAGCTTCTCCAAAAGTCCGAAAAACCATATGCTTTGATCACACTATCAAAGCGCTTATTCCAACTCCGAGAGGCTTGCACGCAATTAAATTGATCGTTGAGCTTGCAACTTTGTTAGCAACCTTGATCAACAAAACCTTCCGTTGCATCATATACAACTCTTCTTCTAGAAATCCATTCAAGAATGCAGTTTTACATCCATTTGCCAAATTTCATAATCATAAAATGCCAACTAACATGATTCGGACGGACTTAAGCATCGCCACGGGTGAGAAAGTCTCATCAGTCAACCCCTTGAACTTGTCGAAAACCTTTTGCAACAAGTCGTGCTTTGTAGACGCTACATTACCATCGGCCTTTCTTCTTAAAGATCCATTTATTTCAATAGCTTGCCGATCATCGGCAAGTCTACCAAAGTCCATACTTTGTTCTCATACATGGATCCCATCTGATTTCATGGCTTCAAGCCATTTTGGAATCGGCTCACCATCGCTTCTTCATAGTTCAGGTTCACCATGATCTAGTAGCATGATTTAATAGGATTACCCATCACCGCGGATTTTGTTCTGTTGATCACGGTTCGGACAACTTGATCTAAGTTTCATGATCTTTATCATTATCTTTCACTAACGGTGTAGGTGTTAGAAACTGATTTTTGATTTAACTACTTTCCAATAAGGAGCGGTACTATTACCTCATCAAGTTCCACTTTCCTCCCACTCACTTCTTTCGAGAGAAACTCCTTTCTAGAAAGGATCCATTTTAGCAACGAATGTCTTGCCTTCGGATCGTGATAGAATGTACCCAATTGTCTCCTTTGGGTATCCTATGAAGACACATTTTCCTTTGGGTTCAAGCTTATCAGTTGAAGTTTCTTCACATAAGCATCGAACCCCAAACTTTCGTAAACAAACTTTGGTTTCTTGCTAAACCATAGTTCATAAGGCGCCGCCTCAACGGATTTTGACGGTGTCCTTTTAATGAATGGCCGCCTCAAGAGCATATCCCCAAAATGATAGCGGTAAATCGAAGAGAATCATAGATCGCACCATATCCAAAAAGTGCGACAACGCTCGATACACCATTGCGCTGTGGTGTTCCGGTTGGGAGTTGCAAACTATTCCGCATTGTTTCAAATGTAGACCAAACTCAGAACTCAAATATTCGCCCACATGATCAGAAACTTTATTTTCTTATTACGATGATTTTCAACTTCACTCAAATTCTTTGAACTTTTCAAATGTTTCGATTATGTTTCAAAGTAGATATACCCATATCGCTTAAATCATCGTGAAGGTGAGAAAATAACGATATCCGCCACAGCTTCAACATTCATCGACCACATACATCCGATGTATGATTTCCAACAAACTGTTTTTCTCCATAGTACCGAGAAGGGGTTTTAGTCATCTTGCCCATGAGGCACGGTTCCAAGTGCCAAGTGATTCATAATCAAGGACCCAAAAGTCCATCAAGATGGAGTTTCTTCATGCGCTTTATACCGATATGACCAAACGGCAAAGGCCACAAATAAGTTGCACTATCATTATCAACTCGATCTTTTGGTTTCAACATTATGAATATTGTATCACTACTATCGAGATTCATTAAAATAGACCACTCTTCAAGGGTGCATGACCATAAAAGATATTATTCATATAAATAGAACAACCATTATTCTCTGATTTAATGAATAACCGCCTCGATCAAACAAGATCCAGATATAATGTTCATGCTCACCGGGCACCAAATAACAATTATTCAGGTCTAAAACTAATCCCAAGGTAGATGTAGAGGTCCGAATCGCGATCACATCGACTTTGGAACCATTTCCCACGATCGTCACCTCCCCTTTTGCCGTTGTTCGCAACCGAGTCCCCTGCTTCATTGCAAAATTAGCAATGTAACCGATCAAATACCGGTACTATCATGAGGTAAGGTACACATCAATAACATGTATATCACAATACCTTTGTTCACCTTGCCATCCTTCTTATCCGCCAAATACTTGGGGCAGTTCCGCTCAAAGGCTCCTTAAGAGAAGCACTCGGTTTAGGTCCGATTTGGTTTCTTTTCTTGATCGAACTTGTTTGCTGTTCTTTTGAAGTTCCCTTCTTCCCTTTGCCTTTCTTCTTGAAACTAGTGGTCTTATTGACCATCAACACTTGATGCTCCTTCTGATTTCTACCTCCCAGCTTTTAGCATTGAAGAGCTCGCATAGTCTTACTAACCCTTGCATATTATAGTTCATCACGGTTTTGTAGCTTTGGCGGATTGAAGAATTTCAATGACACAATCATCCGAAGATTAACTCCAATTGATTCAAGTGATTGTAATACCCAAACATTTTGAGTATGGCTCACCGAAACTATTCTCCTCCATCTTGCAGCTATAGAACTTATTGAGACTTAATCTCTCAATCCGCATTCTGTTGAAATATCAACTTCAACTCCGGAACATCTCATATGCTCCATGACGCTCAAAACGCCGTTGAAGACCCGGTTCTAAGCCGAGCATGGCACACGAACTATAGAGTAGTCATCCTTTGTTTCCCGACGTTTAACGCCCCGGCATCGAAGAGTCTGCACCTAGCGGGCATCCAGACGAACTCTTCAGGCAGAATGAGGATAATCCTCTTAGGACCCATCCGTAATTGCTACCATCATCTTTCAACTTTGCTTTTCAAGGAACGATTAAAATTCAACAACAACAAAGACGAGCCATCTATCTACAAGAAACATAGACAAGCAAAATACTATCGTACTAAGTTCATGATAAATTTAAGTTCAATTAATCATATTATTTAAGAACTCCCACTTAGACGACATCTCTAGTCATCTAAGTGATCACGTGATCCAAATCAACTAAACCATAACCATCATCACGTGAGATGGAGTAGTTTCAATGGTGAACATCTTATGTTGATCATATCTACTATATGATTCACGCCGACCTTTCGGTCTCCGTGTTCCAGGCCATATCTGATAGGGCTCGCCAAGTATAACCTGAGTATTCTGCGGTGCAAACTGGCTTACACCTTGTAGATGGACGAGGCTTATCACACCCATCACCGGGTGTCTCGACCATTTAACTTTGGCAACGGTGCATACCAGGAGAACACTACTTGATAATTTTTGAGAGATCTTTATAATGCTACCCAATCAAAGCAAGATGGCATAAAGGATAAACATCACATGCAATCAATATAAGTGATATGATATGGCCATCATCATCTTGTGCTTGTGATTCCATCTCCGCACCGCCATGATCACCATCGCCACCGGGCCACACCTTGATCTCCATCAGCATCGTTGTCGCCTCGCCAACTATTGCTTCACGATATCGCTACCGCTTAGTGATAAAGTAAAGCAATTACATGGGCGCTTTCATACAATAAAAAACCATATGGTTTCGCCACCGATAACTCGTTACAAAACATGATCATCTCATACAATAAAATATAGCATCGTCTTGACCATATCCATCACATCATGCCTGCAAAACAAGTTAGACGCCCTCTACTTTGTTGTTGGTTTTACGTGGTGCTACGGGCTGAGCAAGAACCGTTTACCACCATCAAAACCACAACGAATTTCAAATAGATTTTTAACCTTCTCAAGGACCGGGACACACTGTTCAACTAAAGGAGAGAAGACACCGCCCACCTTTAAGCAACGAGTGCTCGAGGGGAAACCATTCGCAGGCGCAGTAATGTCGGTCCGCCCCCATCTCACAATACCGCAACCAAAGTATGACATGCGGTAAGTATGACTTGTATCGCCCACAACTCACTTGTGTTCTACTCGCATATGACATCAACGATAAAACCAGGCTCGATGCCACTGGGTAACGAGTAATTTCAAAATTTTCCACGATCACGCAAGACCATGGTGATGGCATAAACGAGAGGAGAGGTCCGCCCACGCACTGAGACCGAAGCGAAGCGTATCAACGCTGTTGATGTAGTCACGCCTTCACGATCCAACCGATCCAAGCACCGCATCGCACCTCCAGTTCTTAGCACACGCTCAGCTATGAATCCCCGGCCCGATCCAAAGGCGGGAGGAGTTCCACAAGACAGCGGCAGGACGATCTTGATGCACCCCGCAGGCCCCAAGCACCGCAACAATATGACCGAGGTGGAATATGGTGGAGGGGGCACCCACACGGCAAGGAACGATCACGAAGATCAACTTGTGTTTCTAGGGTGCCCCCCCCTTGAATAAAGGAGCAAGGGGAGGGGGCCCCAGCCCTTGGGGACAGGAGGGGGAGTCCTCCTTAGTAGGAGAGGACTTTCCAGTCCTACTAGGAAGAGGGAAGGAAGGAAAGAGGGGAGAGGGAAAGGGGGGGCGCCTCCAGTCCACCGACTCCTCATGGGGGGGGCCACCCCGGTGCAGCCCTCTCCCCTCTTGGCCCAATAAGGCCCATAACTTCCCCGGGGTTCCGAACCCTCCCATGGTTTTCCCGAAACTTCCGAACCTTCCGTGTCCGAATATAACCATCCAATATATCAATCTTTATGTCTGACCATTTCGAGACTCGCATGTCCGTGATCACATCCGGGACTAACTCCTTCGGTACATCAAAATACATAAACTCATAATATAACCGCCATTGAAACCTTGGTGGACCCTACGGTTCGAGAACTATGTAGACATGACCTAGAACCATTCTCGGTCAATAACCAATAGCGGAACCGGATGCCCATATTGGTTCCTACATATTCTACAAGATCTTTATCGGTCAAACCGCATAACAAAAGTTGTTCCTTTGTCATCGGTATTTTTACCCGAGATTCATCGCGGTATCCAATACCTAGTTTAATCTCGCTCGAAAGTCTTTTACTCGCCGAATACATCATCTCAAACTAACTCATTAGTTGCAATGCTTGCAAGGCTTTTTTGATGTGTATTACCGAGAAGGCCTAGAGATACCTCCCCAAATCGGAGGACAACCAATCTTGATTCATGCCAACTCAACATATACTTTCGGAGACACTTGTAGAGTACCTTTATAATCACCCGATTTGACGCTTGGTAGCACACAAAGTGTTCCTCCGTAAACGGAGTTGATAATTCATAGTTGCGTGAACTTTGTATAAGTCATGAAGATAGCATAACAACATACTAAACATCAAGTGTTAATGAAATGGGTTGTCAATCACATCATTCTCCTAATGATGTGATCCCATTAATCAAATGACAACACATGTCTATGGTTAGAAACATAACCATCTTCGATTAATGAGCTAGTCCAAGAGAGGCATACTAGTGACTATCTGCTTGTCTATGTATTCACACATGTATTATGTTTCCGTTAATAATTCTAGCATGAATAATAAACATTTATCATGATATAAGGAAATAAATAATAACTTTATTATTTCTAGGCATATTTCCTTCAGATAGAGATATACAACAATCATACCATAGGCTGTTTATTTAGCTTCACGATCTGTGGTAGATCAACTTTGTAATACTATATCATCAAGACAATCAACAAAGTAGGGTATTACCCAAGAGAGGGCCCAACCTGGGTAAACATCGGTCCCCTCCATGTTACCATCCGCCTTTAGACGCAGGGGCCCCTACCCAGATCCGCCGGTTTTGACAATCCAATTGGTGCTTTTGAGAGTTCCCCGTGTTCGCAAAAGGCCGGGGTCCCCAGATCAACACGATTCCATCTTCCACCACCGACCGGGTCACCTTGGTTCACAAGACGCCCACCCCGATCTTCATGTTCGGATGTGGGCCTCATCAACGCCACCCATTCTATCAAGATCATGGAGGAGTCATCCAGGACCCGGGTAACCCAACACGCCCGCATCATTTTCGGGACAGCGGATTGTATCCGCCCCACCCCTCCTCGGTGTCGCTTTAACGATTGCTTCGTGGAATTGGCGGAATTGAGTCTACAACAACCCTGGAAAATTTCGTATTCCAATGGAGGAATTTCAACCCGATACCGAGCCGCATTGAACTGGACGAGAACCGGACGAAGTTTAGGGCGTGGTGTCCACCTTCTAGCTCGGACTTTTTGGAAGATCCAACCTGATCGGGCGGATTTCTATATAACCACCCTCAAAATTTCAGCTCGATCCGACCCCCAAACTCCGGGAACCTTCCGAAGGCATCACTTTTCGATCTGTTTTGGCGAAACGAATCCGACCCGGTTCAGATTTTTGTAACGGGTTTACATCCTTTGAAGGAAGTTTTGTAGGGGTATTGTGTTTTGTTTCAACACATCCGACTAACTTTAAGATCTTTTGAACATGATTTGAACATCATCCCGGTGTCAAACCAGTCCCAAAATTTCCCACCCGCCGACCGCGCTTAGAACGCTTACTTTGTTGACCAGATCAACTTTTGATCATCTCCGCAAGCCAAACAAGAGTCCGCATCGCCGGATAAATCATCACCAACATTTCCCCCACGGATTACACGGAGGAATTACCGCATCGCCGCACGCGCTTCATCGCCGGGATCGACCACGCCACGACCTCCAGGGCCGCATATTGTTCTTCAAGTTAGTGTCCATCACCCCCACTTCGGATTTCGGTTGGACCGGGGCTTCGCCATCTCTTCATCAACCACGACGCTTCAAGGCCACTAGCCACGGCAATGGGTGGGGATCGAGTCCCAATTTTGGGAATCACCTTCCCATTGCTACAAAAATAAATCAGTTATTTGAAAAATATATCGACTAGAGGGGGGTGAATATTATTTTTATGAATTCTTCACGAGGAATTTGTTGGTGAGAAAATTCCTTAAAAGAAATACTTGCCGAATAAGTACTTAAGTAAGCATAAAGAACAAGCATTGTCATCATGATGAAATGAAGACAATCACAGAAAGTAGTAAAGCGAATCACGGATAACACAAGATGAAGACAAATGATCAAGAAATTGAACTGAGGAAATTGAGAAAGTCTTCAACAAAGTCTTCAAACACATATATGAACAAACACTCAACAAGAATGAGGAAATGAAAGGTTGAGGAAATAGAACCGTTAGGTTGATGAAGACAATGATTTGTAGACCAGCCAACTCTGCCGCTTGTGCCTGGTTGGGGGGCGAGTATTTAAACTCGAGACACATGCCCCGGACACCAACACCGAGCACGCAGCTCAGACACCAAGTCCTCCCGATTCTCCTTGAACTAAGGTCACAGACTCGGCCCAATCACCGTGGTAAGTCTTCAGCGACTTCCAAACCTTCACATACTTGGTCACCCGATCCACAATTCCTCTTGATGTTTCTAGACCGTGATTTAACCGTCTGGAAGAAGCAGTTTCAAAGGTAATAAGCCGGATCCACGAGATCAATTTCTTCATGCTCAATCACTTTGGGTTTGTTGGGTTTGGTTTTTGGATTTTCCTCACTTTTGGGTTTTTCTCACTTGATGATTTTCTCAAAGTCCTCGGGATGGGTTGCTCTCAAATGACAAGTGTCAAGTTCTTCGAGCAGCCAACCAACTAGTGGTTGTAGGGCCTATTTATAGCCTAGGGAGCAGCCCAATGATAAGACATAAATGCCCTTCAATGATATGAGTTAGGTGGATAAGATATTTTTGGGACAAGCCAAGAAAAAAGAACGGTCGGAAATTTGAACATCAAATTCCTCGTTACCATGTTCTCGTAGGCAGACTGGGTTTTAACTCCTCGCCGAAAAATTCTCAACGACCAAGAGCTTCCTCACATCAAGAAATTGATAACGATGAGATTTCCAAAAGCTTCACCAAGGGATTGGTAGGTGTAGGATTTGAGTTGAGCATCACATGGAAATTTTCCTTAGTATTTCTAACTTTAAAAGACGGTGTTTTATGACTCAAGAAAGAGAAAATGAAACTACAAACAAAAGTCTTCACGTTCATGTTCCTCAAATGAATACCAAGTCTTCATGGTCACACCAATTTCTTCACTTTCAAAGTCTTCGAAAGTTTCAATATCAAAGTCTTCCTGAAGAACTTCATTTTTAGGGTCATTTCTCCAAATATCAAGCTCCTCATAGACTTATGTTTACTTAAAGGTTACAAACCTAAACTTCAATAACCAAAACCTGGCACTAGATGCACTTACAATCCCCTTTTGGTGATTGATGACAACATAGGTTAAGTTTTCAACGGGATAAACATATGAAGTGTAAATCGATAATGAGGAATTTGATTGCAAGATATAGAAGAACTCCCCCCAAGGTGGCATAGTGAGGAATTTGCTTTTGAGGCAATGCACATTTGAAGAAATGAATCATGGAGATCTCCATATCTTGTAATTCATACACGATTTAAATATAGTATGAAGAATTTGAAATGCATGATGAAATATGGTTTGATGTTATGCAATGTAACACATCAAGAGTATCGGAGCCCAAAGGCTAAATCGCTTAGCTATGAAGATTTTCAAGGAGCTCACGAACGAGCATAACAACTGAATCGAGCATAGAGCAAGAGCATAATGCATCAAAAGTATCAAAGACCATCGGTTTAAGATTACAACTCGATCCAATAAAAGGTTTCAAGAACGGAGTTGTAACTTAATAAAATCTGATATAGACAAAACTAGACCCGCTTGAAGACTAATAAACTCCCCTTTGTCATCAAATGACCAAAAGGATCAAATCGAGGACTAACGCCTTTGAAGAATTTCGTTGAAGACGGAGCACCAGTTGGGGTGGTTGTTGAAGAGGACCAGCAGCAGGTCTTCCAAATCTTCATTTTCATCCCAAGATGAAGAATAGGAGTGGCCACCAAGGAAGGAACTTTGACCTTCTTGAATTTCTTCGAGGAGGTGCGACACCAAATTCTTCCTTGAGACCATTGAAGCCCTTCTTCAAGAGATATGTGAAAGAACAGCCGCGCTTGAAGGTTTCATGAAGGTAGTAGTGGTTTTTCTTCACCGCATTGTGTGTTGAGGTCATGTTGTAAAGAAGAGTACCAAACCGACGCTTGACCCACTTATGATTGCGATCAACCTTCCGATGAAGACCGAGGAGTAATTCACGATCAATCACCCGGAAAGTTGAGGACTTTGCTGACCGAGGTATTTGGCCGAGCGTGGAGTTCATTGGTGGAGTAAGAAGTTGCTTTTAAACTGTCCATCCAATGGACGAATGCCTTCATCTATCAAAAAGGGCCTTGCCCTTTTCATCACCGAGGTAATCGTCCGCTTGAGGACTTCAATCGGGGGGTGCAAGGGTTCAAAGTATCGCTTTGTAATTGAGTGAAGACCTTGACCGATGAATCTCATAATCCAAGGCGATAAGGCTTCAGCTCAAAAGGTGACATGGCAATGTTAGCCGAGTCCTCATGAAGAAATCATGGAAATTGACGGAACGCCATGGATGATGTTGAAAGATATTTTCATGATGCCAACGATTCTTCATCGTCGAAGTCGGGTTTTGATAGGACTCAAGTCTTCGCCAAAATTGATAGACTGTCCGAGGCATATAATAATTCCTTGACGAGGAATTTGGTTCTGGGGCCTTTGGCTTCAAAGGCTTCATCAAGACTTGCATATAGTGATCTGAAAGTTCTTTTTCTTCATAGATATGACGGCACCATCAAGCGGAGGATCGAGGGTAGGGCAGGCAACACGTGGGTGCCTTTGTAGTAGGTTTTACCATCCAATCTAAGATCCATGAATTTACGCTTGCCTCCGTGATGTGGTGGTAGAATCAAGAATTAGCTCTTCATTCCACCACAAAATTCGCAGAAATTTAGAATCCCCGTGAAGAACACCGAGGACGCTCAAAGCCCGGCAAACTCCATATCCACATGAGGAATATGAGCATGATCAAGATTTTGTCCTTGTTGAAAAGCACCGAGGAAAGAAGTTGGTTTGGCGGCAGTCCGAACGCCCTTCCTAATGCAAGCGAATCATAAGGATTATATTCAAGGAAGAACACGGCTCGCAAAGAAATCTTCAGCCTTGAACTTTTGCTTGGTTGAGAACGGATTCTTTGCTTGGGCAGAGGGGGTCGAGTTGCATCACCACCTCAGAATCACAAGTTCAAGTTCTTCACCGAGGAATTTTTGTTCCTCAACAAAAGTCCGAGGATTAGCAAAGAAGAAAAGCCATCAAGACTAGGGCTGGAATTTCTTCATGCAGTAACCGGGTTGATTTTTTCAATCTATTTGGACTGTTTGTGAGATGAGGAACTTGTTGGAGGGGGTGAAGAGAGAGATTGGGATGTATTTTCCCAAAAGTCATCAATCACCGGAGTGGTGCATCCAATATCCACATCTTCATTTTCAATTTCCTCAAACGTTGAGGAATTTCATGGTCCGATGAGGAAATAACGTTGAAGGGATTGCTTCCACTTCAATTTCTTCATCAATTTTTCTAAGAAAGAGATTGATGTTCTTCATCGATCCATTGGGATCTCATAGTCTTCCAAAAGGAACAACCCTTTGATGGTATGGAGGAAATTGGAACAGCCAATCGGGTTTTCAAATGAGCTGGTCATTGGCTTCATTTTCTTCCAAATCAAGAACGACGAAATGATGCTTTCTTTTTTCACAAGAGCTCGTTAGCTTTTGGTTTTTTCCACATCGAGATGGAAGAATTGGAGTTGGAGTTAAGGAGGGAGGAATTTGTGCTTTCTTCAGAGCAACGATGTAGTTCCCTGCCTTGAGTAATTTCTTCAGGCACCACTAGTGGGTGCCCCGCAGTTTTTCCACGGGTATGGGATCACCACCCTCGAATCAGATTTTCTTCAAAGCAGGTTGAACAATCGCGGCGGATTTTTTCAAGAGGGCGAGCAGGCTCCAACCGAGGAATTTATGTTGCATCAGCAACATTTAGAATTTCTTCCGTTGAAATCTGGTCTTGACCCTTCCAATCAGCATAGTGGGTATCAAGTTTTTGCTGAGTTCTTGAATTTCAGTTTGAATTTTGAGAAGCTCCTCGTGTCATCTTGACAACGCTTTTCTTCGTGAACTTTCCTTCCCCGATTGAGCCTTTTGATTTTTCTCAAACTTCCATTTTTCTTCAGCGATGAAGTGAGTCCATGACTTTGACCGGTGTCGATGAAGATCAGCAGGGTATTGGGATCATTGTGCCGAGATCAATAAAGTCGAGGACTTTCTTCGATCCAATAGCGGGCAGATGTACCTTTGGCTCTAGCGGCCCTTACTTGACGGTCTCGATGATTTCCAAGTTCTTCATCGATGCCTCATCATCGATGGTACATGAAATACAACTTGTTTCCCCTTGATAGGGTGGACCTCGCCCACGTTGCCTTGATCTTGTCAGCCGGGCCCGATGAGGAAGTTGGAGCAGCCGAGAACTTGCGTAAATGCCGAGGCAATTGAGAAACCGGTTCTTTGACAAGAGCCGTGCACAGGAACTCAAGGTTTTGAGAGCTGTTGAGGACTTTGATGGAACAGCAAGCAGGGAGGAATTTGTTGAAGGTGCGCCGAGGAACTTGGCCGTGAGGGCCATGATGAAGCACTTGGCTTATTAGCGGCTTCTTTGCATTGATTTCTGGTTTGACCGAGACCTCGCGGAGGCGCGAATCCTCATTGAATTTCTTCACCCCTTTGCTTGTTTGCCAACTTTGCTTGGGCTTAGCCCATTCATCGGAAAGTTCACCGTTTGACGCTAGTGGATCAGCTATTTGGCCAGTGCCAAAGGAGCTCTTGGGCATGGAGGATTTAAAGCTAATTTCTTCATGTACTTAGGAGTTACATATCTGTATTCCTTCCATTCCCGTGCCCATCTCCGCTCAATCTTCCGAATACGCACCTTTGCTGATTTTTGCTTTTTCATCCGTGAGTAGGATATATTTCTCGGATTTCAAACGCTGTCATAACCTCGTTTCTTTCCTCCCTTCGGGCTTCTTACCGCTGCATTTTCTTCCTTGAGGAAATTGAACAATTGAGTTCTTCAAGAAGTGTGCTTTTCTTCGAGGAACGCTGCAAATGAGTTAAGTTGATGAGAACCTAGGGATTCAGCAGGACATTTGTACCGTGAACAGAGTATAGGTGCGAGGAATTTGAGAGGTCAATGCTCTAAGGTTTTTCAAAAAGAACAAGTTTTGAGGATTTTGACCAGATGAGTTTTGAAGAATTTCACTAAGCGCTTTTGTCTTAGGTTCCGAGTTGTATAGATCGAGGATCCACACAATTGAGGAATCTTGAAGAAAATCATTGCTTAGGGAAACGAATTAAGAGATTTGAGGTGTTCATATGTGTGAAGAATTTGAAGAATAAACACCTTTGAAGAATTTGAAGAAGATTTGAGAATCAAAGCAGTAATAAAAGTAACTTTTAATTTACCAAGTGAAGAACACGATTTAACCGAGAAGAACAGTTGGGAAGTTCGTCTGCTCAGATCTTCCACGCCCTAACTTGGCAGAGGAAATCAGCTACGGCGACGGCGGAGTGAAGATTTTCCACGGTCGGCGCGAGTACGTCGGCGAAGAGGTCAAGGCAGGAAGCTTTTCCTCACCGGCGATTTATGGAGAAGGGCTTAGGGTTTTGAGGAGCTCGAGCGGAGAGAGAGGTTGAGCGGAGTAAAAGAGTGAGGAAGGGAGAGAGGGTATTTATAGACACGGTGAAAAACGGATCGCCAAGATTTAGGACTAACATGCCCTCGACCGCTTTCTCACGACATGTGTCACCCACGTGATCTGTAGTGGAGATCGTACCATCGCGGGTGAATAAGATAATGCATCGGGATGCGGAACGTTTGAGCGGTAAAAGCAAGGTTTGGATAAGATTAGTTTTAAAAGTTCCGCTGTAATTTGTTCAGCTGTCGACACAAAGGAAGATTTTGAACGAAGTTTCAAAGTAGAACGCACATGAAGAATTTGTGAATGGATTGGGTTGAGTATAGATAGAGGGAAAGGGTCCATCACATTCATTTAGCGTAAAAGCGACTTGAAGAAATAGCCATAAGTGAATGTCGAGAGGACATAAATCCATATATATATATATATAGCCAATGAAGAAAGACGACGGAAACAGTGAAGATTTTGCAAAGTTGAAGAATTTGAAAACTCAAGAATTTCAAACGAGGAAAACTCAAATTGAAGATTTTCAACTTTGGTGGTGGCGTGATCCAATCGAGTAAGAATGATGATTTCAGACACCGCAGCATAATTGTCGAGGGTTCCAGAATCAAATTCTTCATTAATTTCTTCACACTTAGAGTGTTATTCTTCATTGATTGAAGAAAACGCTTTTCATGTGTTGTACATCTACGTCATCAATTTTGCATGAGTGTTAGGATGTGCCTTTTCAAAGAACATTCAAGATTCTAAGATATTTAGCTCACACCGCAACTTGCTAGATCTCTTCTCATCCAAGGGCTTAGTGAAGATATCAGCTATGTTCTTCACTTCCACGTGCTCGATGGAGATGTCGCCTTCAACACATGATCACGAAGAAAATGATGACTAATTTGAATGTGCTTTGTCTTCGAAAGTGCTGAACTGGTTGTGAGTAATCTTGATGGCACTCTCATTGTCACAATAGAGAGGCACATTCTTCACGCTGATGCCGTAGTCCTTGAGGGTTTGCTTCATCCATAGTAATTGAGCACAACACGAGCCAGAGAATGTATTCAGCTCCGCAGCGATGTGATACGCAGTTCTGCTTTCTTCGAGGACCAACAAACCAAAGATCGTCCGAGGAAATGACAAGTACCAGATGTTGACTTCATGTCCACACGATCACCAAGATAGTCGAGTCTAATATCCAATGAGATCAAAAGTAGAGCCCTTGGGGTGCCTATAATCCTAGTGTTGGTGTGTGAGCTAGATATCAAGAATATGTTTCACAGCCTTAT
>JAHIAM010021128.1:0-11681 GCA_021605205.1 Aegilops longissima | reverse complement strand
AACTAATGCTAGGGAAGAAAATGAGAGGAAGAACAAGAAGGAGAACACCAAGAACTCCAAGACCTAGATCCAAGGGGTTCCCTCACATAGAGGAGAAAGTGATTGGTGGAAATGTGGATCTAGATCTCCTCTCTTTTCCCCCAAAACTAGCAAGAATCCATGGAGGGATTGAGAGATAGCAAGCTCGGAGAAGGTCAACAATGGGGAAGAACACGAGCTCAAAGGATAAGGTTCAATGGGGAAGAAGACCCACTTTATAGGAGGGGAAAATCCAACTGCTACCCCATCGAGCAGCCTCAAGACAGAGCGGTACTACCGCCAGGAAGGGCGGTACTACCACCGAGGGCGGTACTACCGCTTCCTATCCAAATGTACTACTGCTTAAAGAGAAAGTCAAACATCGCCCCAGAGCGGTACTATCATGGAGTAGAGCGGCATTACCGCCAGAGCGGTACTACCGCTTCTACTGCCGCTCTTAGTGTCAGAAAACCCGACACTAAAAACTTCGCTCGAGAATCGAGGCGAAGTAGCCAGACGACAATGCAGTATTACGGCCGAAACTCCCAAGCGGTACTACCGTTCGGAGAGCGGTACTGCCGCTCCGAGAGCGGTACTACCGCTGGGGAGCTTCAGCGGTACTACCGCTGAGGGTCACGGTACTACCGCTGGCACCAACCTTAAGCCACAACCACGAAAACAAAGAATACTCCAAGGAAAACCAGAACTGCCATAACTTCTTCATATGAGCTCGGAATTGAGCAAACTCAAGCTTGTTTGAAACAAGACAACGAGTAGCATCAAAACAACGACTGGTTATAGTAAGAAGAGCCAGGGGAGGTATGCTTAGCAAACAAAGGAGTGACACCTCCAACAGAGAAGAACCGGCATACCCTCCAACATCGAAAACATCATAGAAGATGCATGTGAACTCCATTTTCGATGAACTCAAGCTTGTCAGGAACATGATAAAAAACTCCAAATCTCACAAGGAGAAGAACCAAACAAGAACCAATAAAGATGATGCAAGGATGCAATGGTTTGAGCTCTCTACGAACGATACGATCAAGCAACTCATCGAGAGCCCCCCTTGATAGTACGGCAATCGATTCTATAACCCGTCTCCCAACTACCATCATGAGACCGTAAAATAGAAACCTATCAAGGGCAAACCTTTGTTTGCACATGGTCCACTTGAGCTAGACGATGACGATCTTGACTCCTCAAGTTGGACCACCTTTCTTGATTGCGCTGGCTCAAGAAGACTAGTTGATTGCTCCCCATACTCCACTATGGGTGAGCCACTCTTCCAAGACATCTTCACAAGTCCATTGTCACCAAATGGACGGCAAGCTTCAAGCATTTGATCTCTTCGTGATGCTTCACTTGAATTTGCACACCGCAACCTAACCCCACAAAGAACTCTCACGAAGACCATGGGTTAGTACACAAAGCGTAATGGACAATGCTTACTCATACCATGGGATCACTTGATCCCTCTGACATCTTGTACGCTTTGTGTGTTGAATCTTTCCAACTCTCCTCATTTGGATGATGTCTTGAAGGTGGACATGAATGATCACACAATCTTATTCTTCAAGACATGCTTGCAATAAGCTCAACACTCACATGACCAATCTTTGGATAATTCCTTGAATAGCACCTTGGTCGACACAAAACTCTCCTTGAAACCAACACATGTACTCCAAGAAAAGCCTATGGACAAAACCTTCAAATAAACTCAAGGCAACCATTAGTCCATAGAGAATGTCATCAATTACCAAAACCACACATGGGGGCACCGCATGTCCTTTCACATGGCAACTTCTTATAGCCGACCGTTGGTTGTATTATTAACCATGCTCTTAGTGAGGTAGCTAGTATATCATAGACTAGCTAGTATCATACTCCCTCCTTTCCGGTTTATAGGGCTCAATTCAAAAATCTCACCAACCAAGGTAGATGGTGAGTGATGGAATACTTTTTGTAGTTTGCAAAAACACCCAATTATGATTTTGTTTTCCTCAAAAAATTATGTTTACCAATGTATTAATTGCAATACATGCATGCATAAAGTACATGCATTGGTCAATTTTCTCTTAATATATACTTGCATGCAATGATTTAATGCACCTTGGAATCTAAACATGTGATAGGAAACAACCAAATTGAGCCTTATAAAATGGAAAAACTAAAATTTTGAGATAAGCCTATAAACCGGAAAGGAGGGAGTATATATGCATGATACTAGTATATGATCGGTAATACCTCCGTAATGCGCGCATGCATAGTATTATAAGTTAGTATCTTAGGTTGCCTTATTAATTGACATGCATGACACAAAGTAGTACAACATTTAATATGATATGGTATCATGATATGATACACCCTCTCTTTCCTCATTTAACTGTGTGCCACATCATCCAAAAAGTCTAGTTGGCATGCATGATACCGCTTGATACTCCCATATTATGACCAGCCTTAGGGTGGCCATAGTGGGGGTATCATAGCCGATATCATGCACTCGGGAATAGCAAATATGATGATGTGGCAAAGAAGCAGTAACATAGGTAGATACCATAACATATATATATATATATATATAATAAATGCTATATTACTTTGTGTCATGCATGGCCATAAATACGGTCATCTATGATATATACTACTCTATGATACTATATATGCACTATGAAGGTACGTACGTAGTATCATACACTAGTATCATATGCATGATATTGTATATAGTATATGATACTCCCCACTATATAAGGCTGGCCATAGTGGTGGTATCATAGCCAACGATGTCATGCACTCGGAAATAGCAAGTATGCTGATGTGGCAAAGAATTAAATATATACAGAAAGGATTAGAGTAACATATATGTAGATACTGTATCATGTTAAATGCGATGCTAATTTGTGTCATGCATGGCAATAAACTAGATGACACCCTGCGCGTTGCTGCGGGATACTATAGTTCATTTTATGTGTGGAATTTGGCCTAAGTGTTGATTGACGTTGCATGACTCCACCGAAAAAGAGTTTGCTTCAATGCAACATTATTAAATAAAACTAACAAATGCCTGCCGGCCATTCCATCATCGGTACTTTGCAATGGAAACAAATAAGGTAGTATAATTATAAGTGGGGCCAGAAGGAAGAAACCAGAGTGTCCCATATCCAACTTTCTTGTATTGATGTGTAACAAAAGGATGGAAGCAATGTAAGTAAGCATCATCGGTATTATGTATAACATTTCGTTGAACAATACACGCCTTTAAGGTTTGCAAATAAGATGATTTCGCTTTAAAGACATGCCAACACTTGACAGAAAAACATAATAAAACATAATCTAAAAATTATTTCCAACTCGCAAACATAAAAGAGTTGTGTGAAAGTACAATCTTTTTATTACTAGAAAATATAAAAGAAATCGTTAGGAAAATATGAAGAAACCTAAAGGCATGGATTTTTTATGAAAGGGAAGGACACAAAAACCGGCTCCATTGTCCGCGATGGCACAATTGCAAACTCAGCGAGGGACCCTTTTTATGAGAACCAAGGTTGTAGCCTTTACACCCACTTCCGTCAAAATACTGAAAACGAGTAAGATTTGAAAGGAAGTGAAGCTCCTACTTCAAATTTTATCAAACAACTATAATTAAATCATCCAGGGGGATTCAAAGGCATATTTTACAAAGGGAAGATATCATGTCAGACAAAAGTAAATGCAATGGTTGTGAATCCACAAAGTAACACACAATCAAATTTCCGCAAAGTAAACTAAGAAAATGACTCTGTACAATCAAGTGTTAGCTTGAAACCAAGCGTGGAAACCATACCTGGTAACACCTATGGTCTTCATCATTGTATAGTTTTCAGCAGTTTCCAGTAGTGTTGAAGCAACATGACCTGAAATTATCTTTAAACAAATAATTACTTCATGGAGAATAAGTACAGGACTTAGAAGGAAAGTCGTCAGTATACACATATGCTATCCATACATGTTGAAAGAGATCACATTCGACAGGCATCTGAAAGATTTTTTTTTGCACATTCAGAAAGCACCAGTTACATGAAACAAAAAGCAACCGAGCTATAACAGAAACTTCATACCAGATTTGGCTAAAGCACATCAAATGCAACTGACGTTAAATACATTGTTCATGTGTTTACAGCTTTTGTGTGATTTAACTGTTGGTTACAAAATAAAATATTCGCATAAAAATAAAATCGAACAAAGAATGGAGGGTCAAATAATCAGTAATTATTCAACAAGGCAGGATTGCAAGATGATCAATCTGGAAGGGTTAACAATAGTTAAACTCGGTAGCTCATGTAAATCATAAACATACACGAACACAACATTAAAAAAGAGAGGAAAAATACCAGCGATGCTTTTGTAGTACGATAAATATGACCAAATCTGTGAAACATCATCTAAAAGGGGATTGCCAATAATAGTAGCTTGGGAAAGACTTCAATTGATTTAGTAAATATAATCAATTTCAAATGAAGGGAAATAATGAATATCCATGCTAGTTTTTTTTCATCTGATCCTTTTTCCTTTTCTTTTCAAATGAAAGAACAACTGCCTTTTTCTCAAAAAAGAAAGAATGTGAATGTTTATATCAATCCTATGGACTGATGCCAAAGTCTGCTGCATCAAAAGGGTGAGACCGAAAACATGGAAAAGTAGCGTTACTCCCGTCCATCGCCCGTTAGGCCGCCAGTAATCCTGCCATGGCAGCCATCACAGGTGTCGCCGTTATATATAGCCGCAACACAGGAATACAAGCATATAGATCGGCTTGCCGTTGGATCGAAATTGGCTGAAACTAATAGTAGGAACAACATATACCTGCAGATTAAGGCCGAGTTTACCTGTTGGGCTGGACAGGCAAGATCGATCGAGACCTATCAAAAGCTGCTGGTGGCGTATAATATCAAAAGCTGCAGTCTGAAAAGAATAATGAAACGTACATACTTTCCCTAACTTGAGAACTGCTAATCCTAGACTTGTACAAACTAATCAACAACATCAAATCTACATGCGTGTGACAGGATGAGATCATGGAGCATAATCTTTGGTGAGGAGAATAAATTCCTGATGCGGGGATGGGACAGCCATGATCTAAGACTACAACACCATGGGACTTGGTCGTTTTTGGCGGATCACTCGATCATAATCTAAGGTAGCCCTCGATGGCATAAGTAAGCGAAGAGGACCCTTGCGAGGAACCCAACGTGAGGAAGAGGATGGCCAAGGCGATAAATCAGTGGGAGATGGAGAGTGGAAGCGAATGAAGGTTGGGGATGCGGGTTGGTGGGCAGAAAAACACATATCTGACCTGAGGCAGAAATCAAATCACAAACTGACCTGGTCACGAAAAAATTTCACTTTCCTGACCCTTTGGTGTGGCGCCTGACGGTCAAGGCCAGACCCTCTCAGCAGCGCCTTTCTCTTAGGCGTCAGACGTCCCCGCCAACATGGCAGCCCTGGTCCAGCTTATGCCCCACAGACAAGATCAGCAGCGCTTAAGTCTTAGGCGCCACACTGTAATGTGCAGCGCTTAGCTCTTGGGCGCTGACAAGGATTCTATGCGCCGCCGACCCAGCCCGACCAGGCAGTTCTTCATCTCTCCTCTCGACAGAGAGCAGCGGCAAGGGCGGCGCCCCCATCTAATCCCCAACATCCCTCTCAGATCTGAAGATTTGATCCGTGGATTCGATCCCCAATCCATCCTACTAGGTAAACTCTTCCTTCTCTTTCTTTTGCTCCGTAAATTTGTTGCCATTCTAGAGATTTGTCCAAGATTTGATGGAACCCTTGATTTGTTTGGTTTGCTCGAATTAGGATGTGTATTCATATTGGTAGTACCGTAGTGTTATTTATTAGTTCACAATATATGATTCTTGTTGGTGAAAGCCTATATTGTTTAGTTTTTTTAGATATGTATGAGATGCCTATTTTTATAGATAACTATGAGATGTTGATTTTTGTAGACATATATGAGAAGTTTGTTTAGATATATATTAGATGTTGAGTTTATTTAAAATATTAGATGTTGAGTTTATTTGAAACATTAGATGTTTAGTTTATTTGAACACATATGACATATTCATTGTGTGAGAAGGAGATGTTGAGATTCTTGTAGTTGAACACATGTTATATGTTTAGTGTATACCGATATTTGAGATGAAGATGAACTCTTATATGTTTATTGTTTGAAATTGTAAGGATGGTTTGGCTTCTGGACGATGTCTACGACGTGCAACACCGGGCCTACATGATGCGCGAGAAGAATAAGGTAATAATGAGTAATCTAAATATTTTGCAAATTTTCCTTTAGTTGAAATTTACATGCCCTAAGATTTGTCAAGATTTGTTTTTTGCGTAAGCTTGAACCTCTGAAGATTCGGTATCACGGGTCTCTGGTCCTGCCATGCCTTACGATGAGCGGTACACACCGTACATCAAGCGTGCAGGACTACTCCCGTGGATTCTGCTGGTCAGCCGTCCACGCCGAATCTGAACGCTTCCACCGGTGTCCGCTTGTTGATCGGTGGAGGCCGAGACCCACAGCTTCCATCTTCGGACGGGAGATGACCGTGACGCCGAGGATGTCTCGTTGATCACCGGTCTTGTTATCGACGGAGGCCTCTCAGTATGAGCACCGATTCGATGGGTGGCGCGAGCAGATGATTGCTCTTATCGGTATGGCTCCTACCGAGGCTGAGGATGATGTAGAGGAGGAGAAGAGAAGAAGAAGAGGGAAAGGAAAGCAGCCGGAGCTGCTTTCACATGGATTCAAAATAACTTTGCGACGTGTTCTCCGGATGCCACCGATGATGTGATCCGCATACATGCTCGTGTGTATATGTGGTACATTGTGTCGAGGACTTTGTTTCCGACTCCACCGGCAACAACGCCCATGGATGTGGCTCAAGGCGTTGACCGCCTTCGATAGCAAATGGAGCTGGGGTTCAGCGACTCTTGCCTACTTGTACCGACAGGTAGTTTGTCTGTTTTGTGATCAACTCATTTCATTAGCAATGCAAGCTTGCTATCAAGTTAACATTGTTTTTCTTTCATATGTAGCTGGACGATGCGTGTTGCAGGATCACACCTAGTGCGTGCATTGGTGGTAATCTGCTTCTACTTTCGTATGGAGCTGGGAGCGTCACCGTTGGACGCTCAAGAGCGCCAGTTTGATCCTTGGTATGCAGATGAACATGACGAATTACGGCGCCACACGGGCTTACAAGTGGGATATCGCTTCCAGATGATTAACGATGTCAATCTCATGTACCAAAAGTACATTGCCGAGTTGGACACGATTACGCTCGAAAGGGTAAGGAGGTCATTACTTTAGTCCTTTCTCATGCTTGCTTGAAAATAGTCATCAAATTTGCATTGTTGCCTGTTTCATAGGTGGAATGGCAGCCATATGGCGCGGTGAGAGCTTGGGGTACACCGCATGAGTTCCGCCAACCCGATGTGCTTATGGATAAGGATCTCCGGCTTATGCGGTGCCCATTGATATGCAATCTGGGCGGTTGAGTTTCATTTGCCGCATCGCGTGTATCGTCAGCTTGGTCTTTTCCACCTCACCCGCGGATTGGGTGGACACGGATAAAGCACTTCATAGGTAAGAGAGCATGTCTGCGTATTTTCTAATCATCGACTCCTTTTGATTGTGCTAATGTTTGGTTTTATACCACGCAGGTTGGACAGAGAAGGCAACGGAAGATAAAGGATGGAGAAGCATCATTCTGCGTATGTTACCCGCTTCCAGCTTTGTGTGGAGCAAGCTCAGAGCAATCGCACGCGCCCAGCTTCGTGAGCACAACCCAATTGCTTTTGATAACTACATACGATGGTTTATTGAACTACTGGTTGAGATATGCCCGCCGCATATAATGAGGATATTCTTGAAGAACCCGTAAACTTTGAGGATCTAGCAAAGGGAAGTACAACAGAGATGTCGCAAGGGCAAGGAGTCCTGCTGTTCCGTGATTAACTATGTGGTAAAGTGTTCCCTTTACTTTCCTGTTGACCGACACACATGTTTGAAAGGCTAACGATTCATTCTTTCTCATCCGCAGCGCACCGAGATCAAGAAAGCAGCCGATGAGAGCCGCTATTCGAGAAGACACCGTTGAACTGCAATGATGATGGTTCACTACGAGCATTCCTCAAGGTACATATCGCATTCACTATGAGAGCCAACTATGTTGCGTAAGTTTGATATCTTACACACTTGTTCATGTTACAGCGTCAGCCAAGAAGTTAAGGCGGTTATCGAACCTTCTCGGTTGCCGTGATCCTGAATATGATGAACCATCCGCCTCTAGGTCCGGTACACCATCGCACCCCGCACCTCACCATGAGGGGGACGATGTGAGTTCCTCATATGCTTATATGGATGATGAGGGTGGGATCACCCAAGAGGTATGACTAATCCTTTAGATATGATTCTCACTTGATTACGACACCGCCTTCACCATATTGTTTCGCTGTGTGATAGGGCGATGAGCTTGATGATGACATGACTTTGGCGGACGCCAAGCTCGGTCCGCATATGTGTTGAAGCCTAGGCAGCCCAGACGCCGCACACGCCCAACGACTATGACAACAGAGGCAACCCAAAGGTGGTCGAGGGACCTCATGGATGGCTAGCTTGGATGATGAGGCGGAGGAGGAGGTGGAGGCGGAGGAGGAGGAGGAAGTGCACGAAGAGGAGCCTCGTGCTCCTAAGAAGAAGAAGCTTGCAAGCGCGTGCCACCGTGAACACGCGCAGTATGAATTAGTGCTTGTTCATGTTAATCGTAGCCGCTTAATTAGGTTGATGAACTTGTGAGGTTATGTTATATGTTGGTGAACTCTTACTAGTGTGGTATTTGTGTTTATGTAACCTCAAGTAATGTTGAATTGTCTTAAATGATATGTTGATGAACTTCGAGGTTATGTTATATGTTGATGAACTCTTACTAGTGTTGAAGTAATGTTGAATTGTCTTAAATGATATGGTATTTGTGTTTACAAGATTTTATTGTGTGAGTGCTGCTGCAGGAGGCCAAAATGGCATCTGCTTCAGTAGCTTTTGCTTATAGCAGCATCAAGCAGCGCCTAACAGCTTAGGCGCTGCATCAGATTATGTGGCGCCCAACACTTGGTGTTGCACTATATAGTGCAGCGCCTGACCTTAGGCGCTGCACTACTTCCATGACCATCCAGAGAGCCACAGCTTGGCTTGCATCACATCCACAATACTTACAATGACTACAGCATCACAACAATTTGAACAAACACAAATTTTATGCCGACGAGTTCATAACTTAAGATAATTCAAACATTACTACGACATGGTTCACGACACATTCATTACAAATGACAAATGGCAGCTTGCCCTAGAAGATAGTTCACCAACATCTCACATGCCCTCACAACTTCATGACACATTCATTAGAAAATAGTTGACGACGAGTGCACCGGAGCGAAGTCCCTACCGAGTAGAGCGAGGCCATTTCCTTCTTGTCACGTGCTGAGTCCTCCTCTTGTGCCTCATGAGCCTTTGCAAGCTTTCTTGCCCTCTCCTCCTCACGAGCAAGTTTCGCTTTGTGCCCTCTCCTCCTCTCGCTTCTTCCGCTTCCATCCTCTCCTTCCGACGACGCTCTTCCTCCAAGCCTCTTCAAACGATTCTTCAACCGTCGCTGCCGCCTAAGACAATCTGCGTGATTGGTCCTTTTTCACATCTTCTCGCACTTCAAGATCTATCCACGTGAAGTACTTCCATAGAGGAGGCGGTGACTGCATAAAATTTGTTGTTAGTGTTGACACACATTTGAGAGTAACATTTTACTTCTCGAGCTTACCGTGGTTGGTCATAGGCGTTAGTTGGAAGTGCACGATCATAAGCATAGTTCGGCATACAAAATATCTCCGCCTTCCGTCCATGCTTTCTTTCGGTCGGTGGACACCTTCACCTTGCAAACATCTCCACACCAACATGGCGGGATGTTGACATCTTTCTCCTTCACCTTGTCCAAAGATGCGTCCTCCCACTTGTTCGGCATGTCTTCTTGGTTAGCACACGGTGGCCTCGTCATGGAACCAGATGAAGCGCCCAGGACTGCCATGTCCAAATGATTCTGTTGCTCTCTGGACTGCCATGTCCAGGTGTGCAGCGCCCAAGTCCAAGGCGCATAATCATATCCAAATTAAATGTAGGCGTCCAAAACACAGAATTAGTAGTCTGCATCACATAGTCATACACACATAGCACATATACTTGTCCAAATCACATAGTCATACACACATAGGGATCTCACATAGTCATACTCAGAAATATTAGTCCCCTCACATAGTCATACACACATAGCACATATACTTGTCCCTCCTCCCACCACCAAGGGATCTCACATTCCCTCCGTGTCCTCCACCCCTTCATTGTTTCCATACCTATGAAAATGGCAATATAATAGTTAGTCACACAATACAAAATGACAACACAAGCATTGAGCCAAAATAACAAGATCATAGTAAGTCACATACGGCAATGGTCCATTGAGCCAAGAGAACATTCCTCCACTACGGCCGCCGCCAAGGCCAAGATCACCACTGCCTCCACCATCACCACGACCTACACCACCACCGCGGCCTCTACCGCCACCACCACGGCCTATACCACCACCACCGCCACGGCCTCTACCAGCAGCACGGCCAAGACCACCACCACGACCAACACCGTCACCACGACCTCTACCACCAGCACGACCAAGACCATCACCACGGCCAAAACCTTCACCACGACCAACACCGTCACCACGACCTCTACCACCACCACGGCCAAGACCATCACCACGGCCAAGACCTTCACCACGGCCAAGACCATCACCACGACCTCTACCACCACCACGGCCAAGACCATCACCACGGCCAAGACCACCACCACGGCCTCTTCTAAGACCAAGATGACTCCTCTTTGTTGCCTAGTTCCTCGTTGGCTTGTTTGATTTGAGTGGTTTGGCACTCCACCACTTGTTTGACTTGGTTGGCTACCCTTGGTTCACTTGGTTGGCTATCATTTGTTTGGCTTGTGCTTGCACCATTTTTCTTTGATCTCTTTCTTGGTTTGGGACAAGTTCTTGTGTTGTGTCCCCATTACCGCAGCCCCCACAACGGGATTGCTCACGAGGCTCTTGAATTGGCCGTGCCGATTCTCCACCGCCACCACGGCCCCATCCGTCCATGTCACCTCTAAGACGCTTTGTCTTACGCCTTCCCCGCCTAACGATCTTCAATTCCGGTCCGCCATAGTTGAACTCCATGATACTCCGCCATTGTGATTGGTCCAAGTATGACCGGAACCGTGGAGTCCATGTATTCTTTACCGTCATGATTGAGAACTCGGACTCCCTCATGGTAAGAGGGTGATTGACGCCCACATTCCTAACCCGGGATGCATTTAACAAGTGCGAGCATGGGAGATGAAGCAAAGACGGCCTCATGCAGCTGCAATCACACCGTGTTAGGGAGACCATGAAAGCCCGCCTCCGTGTTACGGCCATTGTTTGTGGTTCCTCCGGCTCTTTCACCTCATACTTCCACTCGTTGTCGCCATATAGTACAGCTTCTTCGAGTCTGCCTTTCGTGATTGAAATTCCAACCATTCTTCA